>JAWPHD010006680.1:0-140976 GCA_037043455.1 Cyrtodaria siliqua | reverse complement strand
ACTCATTACCTTATAATCATTTCTGTCATAAATCATCATCGTATTAATTTAAACATCAGATTTTATTATGATTTGGCAAGCCAATAATATTTAAACATGAAAAATAAGCATATACTCACAATCTATGGATAACAATCACTATGAAAAATATGATTATTCACTTGTTGAATTTTCTTCTCTCAACTCTGGGCCTGGGGTCGAGGTGACTGTGCTGCTCGGTTTTTAGAAAAGATGACGACTGCATTTGAACAAATCTGACTGGCTAATTGCTAGGTTGATGAGCCAATAAGAAACCGTCGGGTTTCCAATGACAACCTGCTATTCCGCTCTGTAGTATTATATGGCATCATAGTCTATGTATCGGAACTTTCCCGATGGGTAGCAAACTTGCTGGGCATTAGAAAAGGAGACGACTGTAGTTGAACAAATCTGATTGGCTATTTCCTATGTATCGGAGCCAATAACAAAACGTCGGGTTTCCAATGACAACCCGCCAGATAGATACTAACTGATGTCTATGTAGCGGAGTACCGGGATTCCTAGGTATCGGAGCCAATAACAAACCGTCGGGTTTCCAATGACAACCCGCCAGATAGATACTAACTGATGTCAATGCAGCGGAGTGTCGGGTTTTTTTACGCGACAGGTAGCCTATACATTATTGACATCTATTTAGCGGAGTGTCGGACTATCGGGTTTTCCCCGCCAGGTAGCGAATGCTAGGTAGCGGAGCGTCGGGATTTTCCGATGGTCCGCTACTTACTATATATTCTATATGCATTTAGCGGGGATCACAAACTGGTACCGAATTCTATGAAGCGGAGTGTCGGAATTAGTGAATGATTTCCCGACTCCCCACTAGGTAGCGAATTTTAGGCTTTGTAGCGGAGTATCGGAGTGCAGACTATCGGGATTTTTTTCAGCCAGGTAGCGAATGCTATGTGGCGGAGTGTCGGGTTTTTTTCCCGCCAGGTAGCGAAGGCTGTGTAGCGGACTAGCGGAGTATCGGGATTTTCCGACACCCCGCTACTTACTATATGCATTTAGCGGGGGTCCCAAACGGCTTTCCATAGACAACACGTGCCTAGGAACAATGCTCGGCAACCAACTCATCCAGGACAGCGACATTAATGGATGCCTAACAACGGAATCAGTTAGTTCGTTGTAAAAGTTGAAACATAGTTTTAGGCTTTAATTTTGCCATGTACATCAACGATTTTCTTATTTAAAAAAATAAATTTGATTGTTTTAAAATTAAGCAATTTTGTTTTAGTTTTACAATATGACATGCGTCTTTAGTCACAATATACTAAATATAGAACTAGACGTATTGACAGTAAACATGATAGTAAGTGAGGTAGTATGAGGTACTGAGTTTTGGTGTTGGTGGTGGTGGTGGTGGTGCTGGTCGTCGTCGTCGTCGTAATGGTCGTGGTGGTGGCGGTGTGTTGATATGAATTAGTGTTGTTAAATCGAGACATGGTATGTTATTTCGAGCCACCCCATATAGAGACGGGTAGACTCATAAGAATGTGTAAACATTGTCCTACTCTTACTATAGAATATAGTTATATGGTCCTTTAAGGTAGTTTCCGATATACGGGACTTCGTGTTTTACCTCTCCCATCCGCCGTAGGAGTCTAATGGAAGTCTCTTGCCTAAGGATATAACGAAAAAACGCAGTGGTACGAGCGAGGCAACAAATCCGTGATCTCCGGATCCCGAGCCTTACGTGCCATCCACAAGACTACCGAGGTGGTAGTAGTAGTAGTAGTAGTAGTAGTAGTAGTAATAGTAGTAGTAGTAGTAGTAGTAGTAGTGGTAGTGGTAGTGGTAGTGGTAGTGGTAGTGGTAGTAGTAGTAGTAAAGTCTATTTTCAGTCAACGGTGGACAATTTGGTATATTCAACTCAGCTTATATACGTGTACCACGACCCTACATATAGTTTCATCATACGCAACTTTAACTGGACGGTTGACTCTGAGGAATCATTCAGCACATAACTATGTGACATACAACCAATCCTTGGGAATCAACACGCAATTAATTCCACGAACCAATATCAAATTGGCACAGGGTTGTTCACAGATCCAAATTTTGTACAGGTATATTTCATGTTAAATAAATACAACCTGATAATGTCAGTTTAAACAATCATATAAAATATAAGTTGTACCGGACAAATGGCAGGCGTGCGTATGCGATGACTTTTTTTCTGTCGATTGTTATCCGTCCGTCTGTTCAATATTAACATTTTTAAAATGCGCTTATCCTCTAAAACAGCACAACCGATTTTAACTAAACTTTGCCACAATGGTCCTGTAGGGTTTCATTCAGGTGTGTGTTTCTCGGCAACCGCACTATCTATTGTAATACAATTGTATGTGCATGTTATATTGACTAACTTCTATGAGGCCTTTTTCCTTTCATCGTAAAATGACTAAAGCTAATGCGTGTTAATATTGCATGTAGTTTAAAGACATTGCACGAATAGATTCTTTAACGAAACAGCTTTCCGTATGTAACTGAAATGTGTACCTTGTGCGGTACCTGTTTAAAATTGTGTTCACAACATCATAGATAATGGTCGCCTTTTTTAAGTATAGACCATAATTAAATACATTTTAGACAGCTTCTCCTCACTTATAAATGCCATTGACATCCATATTCTGTTGGTGACTCCTATCCAGTTTTATTTTATATGTTTTCTTTATTTGTAAGATTGACTTCTGTTTGTATTTTACAAAGAATAAAATAACGTATAAGAACACATTTCAAATTGTCTGCATAAGCTCACGGAAACACGGTGATACTGTCTTCATGTACAACATTTCTTCTAAAAACGCCCATACCTTTGTTAGACCAATGTCATGCGAAAGATTTCAGACTATTCGATTATTGTAGTAGGAAACAGAATAGTGTAGTTATGAAGCCTAACTGGTGTCACAACACACAGAAATGCTAGAGGTGTACAGAAACATAGGCGCGATGTCTACTATTGCGTAGCCTTATTTGTTTTAATTATTTGAAACTTTCATTCGATAAAATGCAGAATAATTATGTGAATGTAAATTAAGAAGTAAACAGCGCTATTCATAAGGAGTTATCATTTTCATCGATGAGCGGGCGAGCGTTCTATACGCTAACATATGACATCCTTGTCAGACCGCATTATGACAGAAGTGCTACTTTAGGTCCGTCCACCAGTGCATTTTGTTTAAAATAACTTATTTCTTTCACAATGCTTTGGACGCTCATTTCAAAGAAAGAGAAAGAGTTTGGACATAAATTCCATAAATAACTGAAAAAGGTTCATGTATAGACACAATGCCTCATAACTGAATACAGGTAAATAAACGGATAGTCATTGAGTTTATTTCTGAAGGTCAACAAAAGTAATACATTTCATTATTTTTAATGATTTCAGTTTTGCTTAAGATTTTTTCGGAAGCGTTTTAGTTTATATTCACTTTTTGTTAATAAGATTAAAATGCATTGTCTGCGATACAATAGTACCTATACTATTTTTACATATACCCACGAAAACACTCGCTTGACTCATACGACCTGCATCCCTTTTTATAAATGTGTTACAACCGCGAAACTAAATATTGATCCGCAGCAAATGATCCACCCAGTCAATTGCCGTCATGGCTGATTTGAATTGTTTCAGAATTTCTCTCACGAACTGGTCGATGACATTTAGTTTAAAATACTATTTATTTTGAAACATGTTGATTTAAACATAACATGTGTGTGTTTAAAATAAATTTTAAATAAAAAAACGTTTATTTCATTTAGCCTATATCCGGTGACCCTTTTCAAGTGTCATTAGGTACCAATGTATACGTTAAAACGTTTGTGAAAGACGTCGATTGGCCAATCAATATGAGGCTTGACACATGCTACACCAGACCATCACTTAATCAACAAGACTCAACATACTATCTAATCAAAAATGGGTTGGTAATTTTAATTTAAATGTTAACCTTTAAATTCATAGCGATCGATAACTCATATATGTAACGACGACTTGTGTTATCTTTGTTACTTTTCTTAGTTTGGTTGTGTTACAGTGTTCATCGTTCGTCTAATGCATACTTTCCAACTCTACCGATTCAGGCAGTAGACTACCGATTTCTGAAGGCTTCTTTCCTACCTATTTTAATAAGCAGTCATACCGCTTTGCAAAATGTTCAGTCAAATATATTTTAGGATGCGATTTGTATGGTTCCGAGTCCGGTAGACATCGGTGGGAGTGTAATACGCGCGTCTTGAAAATTGTGTAGTTCCATTACAGTTAAGTTATGTCTCAGAATGCAGGAGAATGCTCCATTTTACACCATTTTTTAAAAAATAAATCAGTAGGGCATGCCATTCTACCGATTTCTCTTCATAATATGTTAGCAAGAATGCTAATGTATCATATCCTTCGTGTGTTGGATTCAGGAGAACTCATGCATTGTACGTATTCATATATTTCTTTTCCAGATGTGAAGTTGATTCAAACATGCATCTCATATCTCAAACAACGCATGAGACAAGGTTTGTGTTCCAAATATTTGAGATGGCGGGTAATCATGCAACACTGCATTGCCAAATAGAAATACTGCATCGCCAGTTAGACACACTGCATCTCGTAATAGAAAGTAATTCTGCTGCCGAAGGCAGCAGACTCTTATATGAGTTTTAAATGTGCCTATGGTTAACAGACTGTGACTCATGTAAGTGGCAATACGCATGCTTTACAACTTGAATTCCTAGAGAACTCGTCTGAAAAACTTGAATGGTATAAACACATATTTTGTAATGTTGAAAGGTTACCATTTCACTTGCTGTAATGACATTTTCGTAAACCAGTCTACTGATGTAATCTATTCGCAACATCTCGTACAGCCGAGCGTTCACGATTGATAGTAGCGAGTTATCTGCCGAGAATAGATGGCGCCACCGAACCCAGTCCAGCTACTTTGGTGTTACTCGATCTTAATCGTACGATAAACAAAGAAATTATTCGTCAAAAACAGAAAAGAAATAATGCCTAGTACGTGTTGTTGCGTGCCAGGATGCCATTTAAGAGGGGACATGAGTTTCCAACCGAATCAGTTAGAATGGAGAAATGGATTTTGGCGATTAAGCGAATGGATGAGGGATTTAAGAATTGGAAACCGTCAAAATCGTCAGTCATCTGTAAGGCGCACTTCAAACCGGATGACTACATTCAACAAACAATAGATGGTATGTTTTAGTGTCCAATCAAACTTTTTGGAAAAAAAAACACACACAAGAAAACGTTAAAGTTAGTAGATGTGTTCTTCATAGCCATACTTTTGTAAAATAAACGTACCCATACGGTTGAGAAGTATTCGTTGATAGTCAAGTAGTGGGTGGGGTAACCGACTTTCTGTTTCACCACTATTTTTGTTCTATTTGCGCACTATGGAGAGATTGGGATCAGTGAACCTTTATGAACTAAAAACATCAATCACCTGGTGTTTTTTTTCTCTCCTGATGGTTTAAGCTGACGAACCTACATGTATGTGTATAATGGTCACAATTTATAAACAAACAAAATGATTTATATTTTCAGGTAGAAATCCCATTCAACAGAAACTACTGTCCACAGCTGTCCCCAGTCAATATCAATGGACAAGACCCATGACCCCATCACAAAAGTCTCGTGGGTTTAGGACACAGGACAGAGAAAGCAGAAAAAGAAAACATGAAGAAACAGTTCTAAATGAGCTAGAGGTTGGCATTTTAGAACCACTGGAATGTAGTGAAGTTGAAGTCGAGACGGGCCCTTCTGAAATCCACTATGTCGCTACACCTCTCAAATGTAGCAGAGAATCCGGAACGCAGACTGATACTAAACCGACCGATACTAAGTCTCTTTTTGATATCGAAAACTTTAAAGATGACGACAAATGCACTCATTTTTATACCGGACTTGAAAATTACTTCAAATTAACATTTGTTTTAAACACACTTGGACCTGCAGCTTATTGCTTAAATTATCTGTATCACAAGGTTGAATGTACGTCTGTTATAAATCAGTTCTTTTTTACATTGATAAAACTTAGAAGAAATCGACCACATTTTGAACTTTCACATATGTTTAATATATCACAAAGCAGTGTGAAAAACATAGTGTTTACATTGATTATATTTATGTCAAAACAGTGGAGAGAAATTGATATTTGGCCTTCATGCAATCTTGTGCGATATGTTGCACCCTCAGATTAATTCATTTTAAATCAAAATTTCCAACTACTCGTGTTGTTATAGATGGAACTGAATGTCCAATAAAAAAACAACGAAGGCGCCAACAGCTCAGCAATCCACATTTTCCACGTATAAAAATACGATGAAAACACTCATTGGCGCTACACCTGGCGGCCTCGTGTCTTATATTTCTCCACTGTATGGTGGCTCAACAAGTGACCGACAGATTGTGGAACGCAGAAATTTATTTCAAATGTGCGATCCAGGTGATTCAATTATGGCCGACAAAGGATTTCATGTTCAGGACTTATTTGCCTCCATGAATGTTCAAATAAATGTGCCAACTTTTTTTAAAAAGAAAAATAGGATGTCAGGAAAAGTTGTCATGAAAGACAGAAAAATAGCGAGCAAAAGAGTGCACATAGAGCGTATAATCGGCCTCGGAAAAACTTACAAAATTTTGTTTCACCCTTTGACAGGAACAGAAACAAAAATGTCTTCTGAAATAGTATTTATTTGTTATATGCTTTGCAATTTTAGATGTGGCATTGTTTCCCCACATGCATGAATGATTGACACGTGTTAACATCATGGAGAGCAAAACTGTTAAACACTTCAAACTAATTTTTTTTGCAATATGTATTCCAAGCCCAGGAATCGACGTCATAGCAGGTGCACGAGACGATCATCCGTAACGAAAATTTGTCTCGACTCGGTAAGTAAACACACGCATTTCAGCTCTAATTCTAAGTCCATAAAGATATAATTGTGCCTAAAGTATCGCAATCAATGGTAAAAACACTCGGTTAATATTCACTTCTGCTAATACTTAGCGAATTGAGAGCAGAATCAAAGAAAGTTAAAATGAAAAAAACTCCGCTGAGAATCATCTCGCTAAAATTACTTCCTTTGATTCTGCTCTCAATTCGCTAAGTATTAGCAGAAGTGAATATTAACCGAGTCTTTTTACCATTGACTGTGATACTTTAGGCATAATTATATCTTTATGGACTGAGAATTAGAGCTGAAATGCGTGTGTTTACTTACCGAGTCGAGACAAATTTTCGTTACGGATGATCATCTCGTGCACCCACTGATGACTAAAACATGTACCAATACATGTTTTAGATTGAAATGAACATAACATGTACCTAATTAACAATTTACCAATACACATGCATTATCATTAAACACAAGCACACACTATTATGTTATACACCCATCTTTGTCCGTAAGAGCATTATTCTCAGTAAACATCGAAAGTGATCCCTATTTACCTATTTAAGGTTTGGCGTGGATTAAAAAAATCTTCTTAAGTTGTTCAGTTGATTTACCTGTTGAAGAGTTGGCGTGGAACAAAACTTCTTAAGTTGTTCGGTTCTCCCTTTTAGTTAAATAAGCAAATTCGATGAATTGATATCCCCCGCTGAATGATGTATTAACCTCGAGTGGAAGAAATGTGTTCGGATTTTTTTTAATTAGAATAAATCATGACCTTGAGCCTTCATAAATTTGAATATCTACTAGATAGTATTTTTGAAATTCATCACCATAGTAAATTTGAAAAAAAGATGTACCATTTTAAGGCATTGACTTTTATAGTTGGACTAAAGGGCTGGACTAGGTGTAATATTAGCAGGTTTGTATAATATAGTAATACAATTAATGTAATATACAAGAAATGTAAAATTGTATATCATTGATTACTTTTTAATTACCTGGCCATGTGATATTTATCAATCTGATTACTTCATCTCATTAATACGGCTACTATCAGATGATTTTGTTATTTCTGGGGGAGGGATGTTTTCGGCTCAAGTTTGGCTAGCATTAAAATAAATCAAACTTTCATTAATATAAACTCTCAAACCAAGTTTGACATGTGACCCAGGGGCAGAGTCAAATTTGACCCCAGTGTCACCATTTGAACAAACTTGGTAGAGGACCATAATCTGAGTGTAAAAACAAAATATTAAACTGTTTGGTCTTGTAGTTTCAGAGAAGAAGATTTTTTAGTTTTTTCCCTATATAAGCCTATCTAAAACATGTGATCCCTGGGTGGGGCCAAATTTGACACCAGGGTCACCATTCAAACAAACTTGGTAG
Source organism: Cyrtodaria siliqua (assembly GCA_037043455.1). Lineage (NCBI taxonomy): Eukaryota > Metazoa > Mollusca > Bivalvia > Adapedonta > Hiatellidae > Cyrtodaria > Cyrtodaria siliqua. The sequence goes on along the minus strand of JAWPHD010006680.1, from coordinate 132,645 downwards.
AGGACCATAAGCTGAGTGTAAATACGAAATATTAAACCTTTGACTCTTGTAGTTTCAGAGGAGAAGATTTTTAAAGGTTTTCCCTATATATAAGTATATGTAAAACTGCGAGCCCTGGGGCGCGGCAAAATTTAACCCCAGGATCACCATTTGAACACAACTGGTAGAGGATCCATAAGCTGATAATAAAAATAGATAAGATTAAACCTTTATCTCTTGTAGTTTCAGAGAAGATTTTTAAAGGTTCTTCCCTATAACTCTATGTAAAACTGATCCAACAAGGGCCCCTAAGCTCCCCAATAAAGAAAAAATGAACCCATGAACCAAGACTCTTATGGGAAAAAACAATAATAATAATAAAAAACTAATAATAAAAACGTTTAAAAAAATACCAAAAATAACTCTATGTAAAACTGATCCAACAAGGGCCCCTAAGCTCTGAACACATGAACAATTCATTTAAAAAAAAAAGATTTTGCTTATTTTTTTTAGAAAAATTGAACCCATGAACCAAGGGTTTTCATAAAAAAATGGAAATAATTCATAAAAAAAAAAGATGAAGAAAAATATGCCTCCTGTGAGATTTGAACCCGCCCCACGGCCTAAATAATTCAAGGGGACATTTATCAATTTAAGAGCAATAATTCCGGCGTTACTAGGACGATTCCGAAATAAATTTGCCGCGTCACATCCCGCTATTGGGATAAACATTATAATCAAGTTTAATGAAAATCAAACAAGCGGTTATCAAGATATGACTATGGACGGAAAGAATTAAGCAGTTTTTAGCAATTAAAAGGCAATAACCCCGGCGTTACTGGGGCGATTCCGGCAAAAAATAGCCGCGTGTCATCCCACTATCAGGATAAATACAATATCAAGTGTAATGAAAATCCCACTTGTAGTTATGAAGATATGGCTCCGGACGGACGGATGGAAGGACGGAAGGATGGACGGACAACGCCAAATTAATTTCCATCCGCCTTCGGCGAGGATAATAATCGTCCGTGTTCAAAAATATCAAAGTTTTCATCTGTAACAGTAAATGCAATGTTGTGACATCATAAATAATTTTCATCAATTCTGTTGAATATCGAAAAATCAACACATTCTACAATTTTGCTTGTTAAGGTAATGCGTTAGGAAAGATGGGAGTGGACCTTTGGAAACGGCCGAACACGATACATACGAAATATTGGAGTCTCGGTTTGACTGAGACTGTTCTTGAACGGTAGTGAAATATGCTTGCTACCGCTCACGCCCCCTAGCCCCGGGTTGAAAACAGGTAGACTGATGGTGTCCGTCCGGCTAGCTCAGTCGGTAGAGCATAGGAACGGTAGTCCGAGGGTCCCGGGTTTGAGCCCCGGTCTGGCTGCACATTTTTCTAGCCCTGTGACATTTGGCGCCCAACGGGGGACCGTGACTGAGTAAACTCCGGGAAACATGCAAATGATTCTCTGTACCCGTGGAAATTCGAGGACAAATTTTTCTAGCCCTGTGACATAAATATATGTTAAAAATGTAACACCCGAATTATGACCATTTATGACTCAAATGCCACCCGTGAACAACATTGGTAGATTATCATTAACTTATATTACATCGACCCCTATCATGATTGGCATATTAGAAATATCTAAATAAGCATAGATAAAAACTTCTACTCAAAATGCGATCAAAAGTGTTTAGCACGCATTAAATAATCTTTGTAAATAATCAGTATTCATGGACGTTTAATTGGGCTGCAGAGTGACCATCGGCTCACTGAAGGCTGCAGTATCCTGAATATAGCATGCCTTGGCCTCGCCCCTTTCCAGGAGTAACCTGAGCTAGAAATGAAAGGTCACACAAATTAAAACATGCCAGATAAATGTTTCAAAATACATTTTCAGAGTTGTTAATTAATTAATAAATAACATTTATTAAAATGAGTGTATTTATTTTTATGTATTTATATGTGTTTTTTAAACGTGAAATTGTGAGGCGATTAACCCCCACTTAAAAACAGGTAACTCTTTACTGCGGTTTTGCATGTAAACCAATATGGCGGCCCCCATGGAAAGTTTTGTAGGGGAAATATGCTGAACTTTTAGCACATTGGACCTAGACTTACCTTGAAAATAAGACTCATCTTTTTGAATGTGAACGTTTATTTTTATTTTTATCTTCGGAAAGCTTGCATTGAGGCCTATGAGAAAGCAATTAGTGTACCGCAACCTGAAAAGTGACTTAAACTCATGATTTCTTTATCCTCCGGAACCCTTTCTAGAAAAAAAAAAAGATCTCTGGATATTTTGTTTTGGCCACTTGCGGGAGCCAAATTCGTTTTGTCATTTACATACAGATTGTTATCATAATGAATTATACATCAATGCAACATGCGCTTTTAATGTTCATAAAAATACTTTAGTTTTGAAAATCGGTAGAGAAAATATAATTTACAGCACAAATGTCTTTGTTTTGATACATGTAAGTGTTTCCCCACGGCAATTACAATAGTTGCTGATGGGGCATCAGAAAATTTAAAACTGTCAAATAACTATAATAATTGATCACAGTATTAAAGATACGTTACACCTTTAAATGAGTATTTATTTAGATATGTATAACGCAGTATTCTCAATTTTATATACAAAAAATGTGTTTTTTATATGCTTTCAAAAGCGATTTTCAGATGTAATAACTCTTTTCTTAGCCGGTTTTAAAAGAACGGCATTATATTTTACCCGTATCCCATATATATAATGTACTGAGGTACTATTTAATAGTATCTCAAAATGTCGAAACACAAATACGTCAAATAATAACATTATATATTATTAAGTCAAACTGTGTACATGAAATCGACTTCTCCCTCTCAAATGACGACCATCTACCAATTCATGTAGCGAACAATATTTAAAAGAGTACATATTTCAAATTACAAATATCAAATACTGTATTTACCTCTGTTTTCAGTGGAAACAATCGCAAGTAAGACAGCCAGGATAACAATTGATGACCTCATGTTCCGTGATCAAATGCAACTAGCCAAACACATGTTGTTTCAGCGTCATTGATGTTAAATATCCAAAAATCACGTGACGGAGAAATAAATGCCCTTATTGTAGCGGAATTTCAACTCTTGCATATTTTGAACGTTTACTTTTATATATCCATAACAAGTTAGCTTCTTTCCGGGCTCGAACACACGACCTTCTGATTTCAAGTCCTGTGCTCTATCCACTGAACTACAATGCTACGTGAGAAAATAGTATTCTAACTACCATATATTATGAGGCAAAATAACTTAACATATTTGAACGCAACTAAAGATGGATCAATAAATATGCAGTCCATATTGTCGCACGTGTAAATTAACATTGCCTGGTGTAATACCGTATCTTATCAATATGAAACTAATACTTCTTCTCAAATCAACCATATATCGACTTGATATTTAGCGCTTGATGAGTTTGTGTGCGCGCTCTTGTTATTACGTAATGCCTATTTAGTGTTAAAAATGCTACAAAATACCAATAAATAGCAGTGGTCTAGAGGTTCAGCGTACATCTTTCAAATCTTACAAGTGCAAAACTGTGGTTCAAATCCCGTTCCGGGCAACTATTTTTTATCACATATATTCTGGAGCCGTATATTTATCGATGTTTCCTGTACGGAGGCTAAATAAAATGTGAACTTGTACGTATCGATTTCTCCTTATATACCGACTTTTGGGGTGTTCGTCGATTTGAAACTACTTCACACGTGACTCATTCTTATTCATGAGTTATTACCACTTAAAATAGGGACTGTACAGCTTTAACGTGATATGCACATCATATTCATTTGTATTGATTTGTTTTATTCAACTAAATGAATCCGTGACTGACTTGATACTGTCTATCGTAGTTCTAGATTCTAGACCGCTTCGGATATTGTTTAATCTTTGTGGTTTATGTTCCCTGGAATCCGTCAAAAACGTGATAAGAATGTATATGTATCGATGTGTCTTGTTCTATGTATACAACATGACTTTCTAAATTTTCCTTATTTGCTTATTTGACATTACGGAAACGTGATTATGTCAACCAACTTGCTTATTAACCCGAAATTTATTTTTTTTTAAAAATAAAAATAATAGATAAATGGAAAGGTAATATATAAATCAATTATATAATAATATTTCGAAACAGATAATTAACTAAATAAATTAATAACTTAATAACGTTATAATGTGCAGCGAACCTCACTCTACCCTATACTCTTCCAATAAAACGGGACAGTATAAATAAAGATATTCCGCCAGGTACAAATGAGGCAGCATTAATAGGCATTATAACACATACATGATGATGTAGATATAATTATAAAAAAATGCAAAAGCCTAGAAAGCCACAAAGTAAGTATTCAATGCCTCGTACTTGGACGAAACCAGAGAAACCGGGGAACAACCTGTTAAGGGTACGACAATATAAGATGTAAGACAACATCAAACGCTACCGTCCTTCGCGGATTTAGGTAGACGTCGTCATAGGGTCCACAATCTGTCCGGTCATCGCATAATCAAATAGGAAAGCAAAGTGGCGAACTGTTAATGTGTCAACCACTAAACATGCAGTGCGTTGCAAAATGATCGTAATATCTCCCCAACATTCACACGTCGTAACCTCTTGTGATACACTTTTTAACAAGTTTAATAAGACTGCATGGAAGTGATTACGACCAAGGATCTAACGAAGTATGTAAATCATATCACCATAGAGTGAGATTTTGATAGTCCTAGTTGCCGAAGAATTCTTAAATTACTTTTATATATTAAAGTAGATCAGGGTTACGATAATAAAAACGTTGAAAAGGTGTTTCAACATTTATGATAACGGTAGCTATGCTGGAGTAGCTAGTTAGTTATACAAATATTACGAATAGTAAAGTCTTCAACACGACTACAGGCTCTAGAAAAATAAATTGAGAAGCAAAGACCCCATCAGAAGAATCGAACTCGTGGAAAAGCCCCATCTTATTGGGGATAATTAAAAATATCAAAATTTAAAATCATCTCTCTTGCCATGGATTTAACAAATTAGTTCACCATTTTCATTAGAGAGATTTAAATCAAGAACAGAAGCGAGAGTATCAGAAATGTTTGCTTTATTGAGTTACGTTCTTTATGATAGATTGTAATAACCCTAGTAGAAAAGAAAGTACTGTCAATGTTCAATATCTAATATTTGGGATTTGGCCTGGCTGGTTTAAGGTATTTATATTGTGTCGATAGAGTTTTGTATTCACAAAACAAATAATGTATACATATATCTCGTCTTCAGTAGGTTTAAAAACGGTGTACATACGTTGTAAATGTTAGTTGTTGTTGACAGGATAGCTACCTTAAGTATATATATACAAGAATAAGACAACACATTCTTTCGAATATACACGTGTGTACCAAGGACGTCATTTAAAACGTCTGCCATATAAACAACATGTCAAGGTTAGAATGGATGAATCACGTTTTAAGCTGCTGCTACACTTGCATATTTTAATTATATTTATTAAAATAAATTAACTGATAAGGTATATATATATATGTAACTGTCCGGAACACCTGTCAATTTCCAAAGGAGTTCACACAAATAATTTCCGCAGACAGTCTGAGAAATGTTATTGTTAGGGCAAGCAATGAAATAAGGCATACCTACGAGTGCGATGCGTGTGCATTGTTGGAGTGATATTACGAGCGGGCGATACGTCTGAACTATTGGAGTGATATTACGAGTGTGCGATACGTATGAATTATTATTATGCATGAACATTTGTGTATGTATATATAACGATGTACGTATGTAGAAGTTAACTAAAATATATGTTCTGTTCTGAGTAATAGTATGAACGTACGATATCTTTGGATGTTGGACTGATACTGCGAGCGTGCGATAAATGTGAATGTTGGGGTGATATTACGAGAGTGCGATAAGTGTGAATGTTGGAATAATATTATGAGCGTGCGATAGGTGTGAATATTGGAGTGCTATTGCGAACGTGCGATACGTGTGAATGTTGGAGTGATATTGCGAGCATGAGATACGTGTGAATGTTGGAGTGATATTACGAGCGTGCGATACGTGTGAATGTTGTAGTGGTATTACGAGCGTATGATACGTGTGAATGTTGGGGAGATATTGCGAGCGTGAGATACGTGTTAATGTTGGAGTGATATTATGAGCGTATGATACGTGTAAATGTTGGAGTGATATTACGAGTGTGCGATACGTGTAAATGTTGGAGTGATATTACGAGCGTGCGATACGTGTGAATGTTGGAGTGATATTACGAGTATGCGATACGTGTGAATGTTGAAGTGATATTACGACAGTACGTTACGTGTGGATTATTGGAGTGATATGAGCGTGCGATACGTGTGAATTATTGGAGTGATATTACGAGCGGGCGATACGTCTGAACTATTGGAGTGATATTACGAGCGTGCGATACGTGTGAATTATTATTATGCATGAACATTTGTGTATGTATATATAACGATGTACGTATGTAGAAGTTAACTAAAATAAATGTTCTGTTCTGAGTAATAGTATGAACGTACGATATCTTTGGATGTTGGAGTGATACTGCCAGCGTGCGATAAATGTGAATGTTGGAGTGATATTACGAGAGTGCGATAAGTGTGAATGTTGGAATGATATTATGAGCGTGCGATAGGTGTGAATATTGGAGTGATATTGCGAACGTGCGATACGTGTGAATGTTGGAGTGATATTGCGAGCATAAGATACGTGTGAATGTTGGAGTGATATTACGAGCCTGCGATACGTGTGAATGTTGTAGTGGTATTACGAGCGTATGATACGTGTGAATGTTGGGGAGATATTGCGAGCGTGAGATACGTGCTAATGTTGAGGTGATATTATGAGCGTATGATACGTGTAAATGTTGAAGTGATATTACGAGTGTGCGATACGTGTGAATGTTGGAGTGATATTACGAGCGTGCGATACGTGTGAATGTTGGAGTGATATTACGGGTATGCGATACGTGTGAATATTGAAGTGATATTACGACAGTACGATACGTGTGGATTATTGGAGTGATATGAGCGTGCGATACGTGTGAATTATTGGAGTGATATTACGAGCGGGCGATACGTCTGAACTATTGGAGTGATATTACGAGCGTGCGATACGTGTGAATTATTATTATGCATGAACATGTGTGTATGTATATATAACGATGTACGTATGTAGAAGTTAACTAAAATATATGTTCTGTTCTGAGTAATAGTATGAACATAAGATATCTTTGGATGTTGGAGTGATACTGCGAGCGTGCGATAAATGTGAATGTTGGAGTGATATTACGAGAGTGCGATAAGTGAATGCTGGAATGATATTATGAGCGTGCGAAAGGTGTGATTATTGGAGTGATATTGCGAACGTGCGATACGTGTGAATGTTGGAGTAATATTGCGAGCTAGAGATACGTGTGAATGTTGGAGTGATATTACGAGCGTGCGATACGTGTGAATGTTGGAGTGGTATTACGAGCGTATGATACGTGTGAATGTTGGGGAGATATTGCGAGCGTGAGATACGTGTTAATGTTGGAGTGATATTATGAGCGTATGATACGTGTAAATGTTGAAGTGATATTACGAGTGTGCGATACGTGTGAATGTTGGAGTGATATTACGAGCGTGCGATACGTGTGAATGTTGGAGTTATATTACGAGTATGCGATACTTGTGAATGTTGAAGTGATATTACGACAGTACGATACGTGTGGATGATTGGAGTGATATGAGCGTGCGATACGTGTGAATTATTGGAGTGGTATTACGAGCGTGCGATATGTGTGAATTATTGGAGTGATATTACGAGCGTTCGATACGTGTGAATGTTGGAGTGATATTACGAGCGTGCGATACGTGTGAATGTTGTAGTGGTATTACGAGCGTATGTTACGTGTGAATGTTGGGGAGATATTGCGAGCGTGAGATACGTGTTAATGTTGGAGTGATATTATGAGCGTATGATACGTGTAAATGTTGAAGTGATATTACGAGTGTGCGATACGTGTGAATGTGGGAGTGATATTACGAGCGTGCGATACGTGTGAATGTTGGAGTGATATTACGAGTATGCGATACGTGTGAATGTTGAAGTGATATTACGACAGTACGATACGTGTGGATTATTGGAGTGATATGATATGAGCGTGCGATACGTGTGAATTATTGAATTATTGGAGTGGTATTACGAGCGTGCGATATGTGTGAATTATTGGAGTGATATTACGAGTGTTCGATACCTGTGAATTTTGGAGTGATATTACCAGCGTGCGATACGTGTGAATGTTGGAGTGATACTATGAACGTGCGATACGTGTGAATGTTGGAGTGATATTGCGAACGTGAGATACGTGTAAATTTTGAAGTAATATTACGATTGTGCGATATGTGTGAATGTTTGAGTAATATTACGAACGTACGATATGTTTGAATGTTTGAGTGATATTACGAGAGTGCGATACGTGTGAATTATTAAAGTGACATTAGGAGCCGCACATACGTATGAATGTTGGAGTGATATTACGAGCGTGCGATACCTATGAATGTTGGGGTGATATTGCGAGCGTGCGATCCGTGTTAATGTTGGAGTGATATTACGAGCATGCGAATTATTGGATTTTTTTATTTGATTTGATTCTTTATTTTCCTCGCAGTTGGAGAGCATACAATATAATTTTACATATTAGCATTCAAACAATTCAATAATAATATATACATGACAATCAGTAATTTAGGGACAAATATACGCAGTAACACAGAAGTACTACTACAACAGACAATAAGAGACATTTTGACATAGAGTAAAGTATAAGAAAAAAGTTAAAACATATACATTCATGTTGGAATCTTTTAACATAATTAAACTGATTCCATGACTGTACTCTTATTTTCATGGAACACGCTCCCTTGCACATTAACTATAAGTGCAAGCAAACATGTTCCATGAAAACACGAGTACAGGTTATTTTAAAATACTTTTCATATTCAATATGTACAACAGACGTATTTAGTCATATTACAAAGCGTTACAAATTGTTATGTTTAATGATAAACTAGTAATCGAGTCTTAACCCAGCCTTTATGAAATGAAATAAAAGAGCAGGTATGGAATCACACATTGTTTACTTCATCTTACTTTAACCAGTTTATCAAATACATTCTTGAAAAACAAACATCATAACATCACTCTCCCTTATGGAAACGAAATATAACGAAGAGTCAATGACATTATATTTTAATGGCACACATGTCTATTTATATGTTATTTTCAAGTTACCGCTACGTCTGAATGTTGGAGTGATATTGCGAGCATAAATACCTGTGAATGTTGGAGTGATATTACCAGCGTGCGATACGTGTGAATGTTGGAGTGATAATATGAGCGTGCATTACGTGTGAATGTTGGAGTGATATTGCGAACGTGAGATACGTGTAAATTTTGAAGTAATATAACGATTGTGCGATATGTGTGAATGTTGGAGTAATATTACGAACAAGAAAAAAACACAAATAACAACAGCCAGGCAACATATCAATCAAACAACAAAAACAAAACACAATGACAACAGGACCAAATTAAACTGAAATAACAACAGCCAGGTTACATATCAATCAAACAAAAACAACAAAAAAACACAATGACAACAGGACAAAATTAAACTTAATAATAACAGCCAGGCAGCATATCAATCAAACAACAACAACAAAACCCAATGACAACAGGACCAAATTAATCTTAAACAACAACATTCAGGCAAAATATCAATCAAATAACAACAACAAAGCACAATGACAACAGGACCAAATTAAACTTAAACAACAACAGCCGGGCAACATATCAATCAAACAACTACAACAAAACACAATGACAACAGATCCAAATTAAACTTAAACAAAAACAGCCAGGCATCATATCAAACAACAACAACAAAACACAATGACAACAGAACGAAATTAAACTTAAATAACAACAGCCAGGCAGCATATTAATCAAACAACAAAAACAAAACACAATGACAACAGGACCAAATTAAACTTAAATAACAATAGCCAGGCAACATATCAAACAACAACAACAAAACACAATGACAACAGAGCCAAGTTAAACTTAAATAACAACCGCCGGGCAAAATATCAATCAAACAACAACAACAAAACACAATGACAACAGATCCAAATTAAACTTAAACAAAAACAGCCAGGCATCATATCAAACAACAACAACAAAACACAATGACAACAGAACGAAATTAAACTTAAATAACAACAGCCAGGCAGCATATTAATCAAACAACAAAAACAAAACACAATGACAACAGGACCAAATTAAACTTAAATAACAATAGCCAGGCAACATATCAAACAACAACAACAAAACACAATGACAACAGAACCAAATTAAACTTAAATAACAACCGCCGGGCAAAATATCAATCAAACAACAACAACAAAACACAATGACAACAGGACCAAATTAAACTTAAACTTCAACAGCTAGGCAACATATCAATCAAACAACAACAACAAAACAAAATGACAACAGGACCAAATTTAACTTAAACATAAACAGTCGGGCAACATATCAATCAAACAACAACAACAGAACACAACGACAACAGAACCAAATTGAACTTAAATAACAACAGCCAGGCAACATATCAATCAAACAACAACAACAAAACACAACGACAACAGAACCAAATTAAACTTAAATAACAACAGCCAGGCAACATATCAATCAAACAACAACAACAAAACACAATGAAAAAATGACCAAACTAAACTTAAGTAGCCCTATTGTCAACCCTTTTTGTGTTTGTGATGTCGTTTGCATTTATTATTGCTTTTGCCTTCTTGTTTGTCTTTTTGCGTGTTTGTTTCTGTGTTTTGTGGTTTACTGACCTACTTGAATGCTACTTTCCCTGTCCGATCTTTTTATATTTCTTTTAAATAATAACCGCCAGGCAACATATCAATCAAACAACAACAACAAAACACAATGACAACAGGACCAAACTAAACTTAAAAAACAACCGCCGGGCAACATATCAATCAAACAACAACAAAATACAATGACAACAGGACCAAATTAAATTTAAATAACATCAGCCGGGCAACATATCAATCAAACAACAACAACAAAACACAATGACAACAGGACTAAATTAAACTTAAATAACAACCGCCAGGCAACATATCAATCAAAAACCAACAAGAAAAAACAATGACAACAGGAGCAAATTAAACTTAAAAAACAACCGCCGGGCAACATATCAATCAAACAACAACAAAATACAATGACAACAGGACCAAATTTAACCTAAACAACAACAGCCAGGCAACATGTCAATCTAACAATAACAACAAAACACAATGACAACAGAACCAAATTAAACTTAAACAACAACAGCCAGGCAACATATCAATCAAACAACAAAAACAAAACACAATGACAACAGAACCAAATTAAACTTAAACAACAACAGCCAGGCAACATATCAATCAAACAACAAAAACAAGACACAATGACCACAGAACCAACTGAAAATTAAATAACAACCGCCGGGCAACATATCAATCAAACAACAACAACAAAACACAAATAACAACAGCCGGGCAACAAATCAATCAAACAACAACAACAAAACACAATGACAACAGGAATAAATTAAACTTAGATAACAACAGCCAGGCAACATATCAATCAAAGAATAACAACAAAACACATTGACAACAGGACCAAATTAAACTTAAATAACAACAGCCAGGCAACAAATCAATCAAACAACAACAACAAAACACAATGACAACAGAACCAAATTAAACTTAAATAACAACAGCCAGGCAACATATCAATCAAACAACAACAACAACAAAACACTATGACAACAGGACCAAATTAAACTTAAATAACAACCGCCGGGCAACATATCAATCAAACAACAACAAGAAAACATTATGACAACGGAACCAAATGAAACTTAAATAACAACATTCGGGCAACATATCAATCAAACAACAACAACAACAAAAATGACAACAGGATCAAATTACACTTAAAAAACAACAGCCATGCAACATATCAAATAAACAACAACAACATAACACAATGACAACAGAACCAAATTATACTTGAATAACAACAGTCGGGCAACATATCAATCAAACAATAACAACAAAACACAATGAAAACAGGATCAAATTAAACTTAAACAACGAATGCCGGGCAACATATCAAACAAACAACAACAACAAAACACAATGACAACAGGACCAAATTAAACTTAAATAACTTCCGCCGGGCAACATATCAATCAAACAACAACAACAAAACACAATGACAACAGGACTAAATTAAAATTAAATAACAACCGCCAGGCAGCATATCAATCAAAAACCAACAAGAAAAAACAATGACAACAGGAGCAAATTAAATTTAAATTATAACAGTCGGGCATCATATCAATCAAGCAACAACAACAAAACGCAATGTCAACAGAACCAAATTAACCAATGACAATGGACCAAATTAAACTTAAATAACAACAGCCAGGCCACATATCAATCAAACAACAACAGCAACAAAACTCAAATACAACAAGTCCAAATTCAACTTAAATAACAACCGTCGGGCAATATATCAATCAAACAACAACAACAAAATACAATAACAACAGAACCAAATTAAATTTAAATAACAACAGTCAGGCAACATATCAAACAACAACAACAACAAAACACAATGACAACAGAACCAAATTAAACTTTAACAACAACAGCCAGGCAACATATCAATCAAACAACAACAACAAAACACAATAACAACATAACCAATTTAAACTTAAATAACAACCGCCAGGCAACATATCAAACAACAACAACAGAACACAATGACAACAGAACCAAATTAAAATTAACAGCAACAGCCAGGCAACATATCAGTCAAACAACAACAACAAAATACAATAACAACATAACCAATTTAAACTAAAACAACAATCGCCAGGCAACATATCAATCAAAAACCAACAAGAAAAAACAATGACAACAGGAGCAAATTAAATTTAAATTATAACAGTCGGGCAACATAACAATCAATCAACAACAACAAAACACAATGACAAGAGGACAAAATTAAACTTAAATAAAATCAGTCGGGCAACATATCAATCAAACAGCAACAACAAAACAAAATGACAACAGGACCAAATTAAACTTAAATAACAACAGTCGGGCTACAAATCAATCAAACAACAACAATAAAACACAATGACAACAGTACAAAATTTAACTTAAACAACAACAGCCAGGCAACATGTCAATCTAACAATAACAACAAAACACAATGACAACATAACCAAATTAAACTTAAACAACAACAGCCAGGCAACATATCAATCAAACAACAAAAACAAAACACAATGACAACAGAACCAAATTAATCTTAAACAACAACAGCCAGGCAACATATCAATCAAACAACAAAAACAAGACACAATGACCACAGAAACAAATTAAACTTAAATAACAACCGCCGGGCAACATATCAATCAAACAACAACAACACAACACAAATAACAACAGCCGGGCAACAAATCAATCAAACAACAACAACAAAACACAATGACAACAGGAATAAATTAAACTTAAATAACATCAGCCAGGCAACATATCAAACAAAAACAACAACAAAACACAATGACAACAGGACCAAATTAAACTTAAATAACAACCGCCGGGCAACATATCAATCAAACAACAACAACAAAACACAATTACAACAGGACAAAATTTAACTTAAACAACAACAGCCAGGCAACATGTCAATATAACAATAACAACAAAACACAATGACAACAGAACCAAATTAAACTTAAACAACAACAGCCAGGCAACATATCAATCAAACAACAAAAACAAAACACAATGACAACAGAACCAAATTAAACTTAAACAACAACAGCAAGGCAACATATCAATCAAACAATAAAAACAAGACACAATGACCACAGAAACAAATTAAACTTAAATAACAACCGCCGGGCAACATATCAATCAAACAACAACAACAACAAAACACAATGACAACAGGACAAAATTAAACTTAAATAACAACCGCCGGGCAACATATGAATCAAACAACAACAAGAAAATATTATGACAACGGAACCAAATGAAACTTAAATAACAACATTCGGGCAACATATCAATCAAACAACAACAATAAAAAATGACACTAGGATCAAATTACACTTAAAAAACAACAGCCATGCAACATATTAAACAAACAACAACAACAAAACACAATGACAACAGAACCAAATTATACTTGAATAACAACAGTCGGGCAACATATCAATCAAACAATAACAACAAAACACAATGACAACAGGATCAAATTAAACTTAAACAACAACCGCCGGGCAACATATCAATCAAACAACAACAACAAAACACAATGACAACAGGACTAAATTAAACTTAAATAACAACCGCCAGGCAGCATATCAATCAAAAACCAACAAGAAAAAACAATGACAACAGGAGCAAATTAAATTTAAATTATAACAGTCGGGCAACATAACAATTAATCAACAACAACAAAACACAATGACAAGAGGACAAAATTAAACTTAAATAAAATCAGTCGGGCAACATATCAATCAAACAGCAACAACAAAACAAAATGACAACAGGACCAAATTAAACTTAAATAACAACAATCGGGCTACAAATCAATCAAACAACAACAACAAAACACAATTACAACAGGACAACATTTAACTTAAACAACAACAGCCAGGCAACATGTCAATATAACAATAACAACGAAACACAATGACAACATAACCAAATTAAACTTAAACAACAACAGCCAGGCAACATATCAATCAAACAACAAAAACAAAACACAATGACAACAGAACCAAATTAAACTTAAACAACAACAGCCAGGCAACATATCAATCAAACAACAAAAACAAGACACAATGACCACAGAAACAAATTAAACTTAAATAACAACAGCCGGGCAACAAATCAATCAAACAACAACAACAAAACACAATGACAACAGGAATAAATTAAACTTAAATAGCATCAGCCAGGCAACATATCAAACAAAAACAACAACAAAACACAATGACAACAGGACCAAATTAAACTTAAATAACAACCGCCGGGCAACATATCAATCAAACAACAACAACAAAACACATTAACAACAGGACCACATTAAACTTAAATAACAACAGCCAGGCAACACATCAATCAAACAACAACAAATAAACACGATGACAACAGAACCAAATTAAACTTAAATAACAACAGCCAGGTAACATATCAATCAAACAACAACAACAACAAAACACAATGACAACAGGACAACATTAAACTTATATAACAACCGCCGGGCAACATATCAATCGAACAACAACAAGAAAACATTATGACAACGGAACCAAATGAAACTTAAATAACAACATTCGGGCAACATATCAATCAAACAACAACAATAAAAAATGACAACAGGATCAAATTACACTTAAAAAACAACAGCCATGCAACATATCAAACAAACAACAACAACAAAACACAATGACAACAGAACCAAATTATACTTTAATAACAACAGTAGGGCAACATATCAATCAAACAATAACAACAAAACACAATGACAACAGGATCAAATTAAACTTAAACAACAACCGCCGGGCAACATATCAAACAAACAACAACAACAAAACACAATGACAACAGGACCAAATTAAACTTAAATAACAACCGCCGGGCAACATATCAATCAAACAACAACAACAACAAAACACAAATAACAACAGCCGGTCAACAAATCAATCAAACAACAAAAACAAACGACAGTGACAACAGGAATAAATTAAACTTAAATAACAACCGCCGGGCAACATATCAATCAAACAACAACAACAACAAAACACAAATAACAACATTCGGGCAACATATCAATCAAACAACAACAATAAAAAATGACAACAGGATCAAATTACACTTAAAAAACAACAGCCATGCAACATATCAAACAAACAACAACAACAAAACACAATGACAACAGAACCAAATTATACTTAAATAACAACAGCAGGCAACATATCAAACAAAAACAACAACAAAACACAATGACAACAGGACAAAATTAAACTTAAATAACAACAGCCAGGCAACATATCAAAAAACAGCAAGAAAACACAATGACAACAGAACCAAATTAAACTTAAATAACAACCGCCGGGCAACATAGCAATCAAACAACAACAACAAAACACATTGACAATAGGACCAAATTAAACTTAAATAACAACAGCCAGGCAACATATCAATGAAACAACAAAAACAAAACACAATGACAACAGAACCAAATGAAACTTAAAAAACAACAGTCGGGCAACATATCAATCAAACAATAACAACAAAGCACAATGACAACAGGACCAAATTAAACTTAAATAACAACAGCCAGGTTACATATCAATCAAACAATAAAAAAACACTATGACAACAGGACTAAATTAAACTTAATAACAACAGCCAGGCAGCTTATCAATCAAAAAACAACAACAAAACCCAATGACAACTGGACAAAATTAAACTTAAACAACAACATTCAGGCAAAATATCAATCAAATAACAACAACAAAGCACAATGACAACAGGACCAAATTAAACATAAACAACAATAGCCGGGCAAAATATCAATCAATCAACTACAACAAAACACAAAGACAACAGAAACAAATTAAACTTAAACAAACACAGCCAGGCATCATATCAAACAACAACAACAAAACACAATGACAACAGAACCAAATTAAACTTAAATAACAACAGCCAGGCAACATATTAATCAAACAACAACAACAAAACACAATGACAACAGGACCAAATTAAACTTAAATAACAACAGCCAGGCAACATATCCAACAGCAACAACAAAACACAATGACAACAAAACCAAATTAAACTTTAATAACAACCGACGGGCAAAATATAAATCAAACAACAACAACAAAACACAATGACAACAGGAATAAATTAAACTTAAATAACAACAGCCAGGCAACTTATCAAACAAAGACAACAACAAAACACAATGACAACAGGACCAAATTAAAGTTAAATAACAACAGCCAGGCAACATATTAATCAAACAACAACAACAAAACACAATGACAACAGGAATAAATCAAACTTAAATAACAACAGCCAGGCAACATATCAAACAAAAACAACAACAAAACACAATGACAACAGGACCAATTTAAACTTAAATAACCACAGCCAGGCAACATATATATCAAACAACAACAACAAAACACAATGACAACAAGACCAAATTAAACTAAACTAACAACCGTTGGCAACATATCAATCAAACAACAACAAAACACAATGACAACAGGACCAAATTAAACTTAAACACCAACAGCTAGGCAACAAATCAATCAAACAACAACAACAAAACATAATCACAACAAGACAAAATTAAACTTAAACAACAACAGCCGGGCAACATATCAATCAAACAACAACGACAGAACATAACGACAACAGAACCAAATTGAAGTTAAATAACAACAGCCAGGCAACATATCAATCAAACAACAACAAAACACAATGACAATAGAACCAAATTAAACTTAAATAACAACCGCCGGGCAACATATCAATCAAACAACAACAACAAAACACATAGACAATAGGACCAAATTAAACTTCAATAACAACCACCGAGCAACATATCAATCAAACAACAACAACAAAACACATTGACAACAGAACCAAATTAAACTTCAATAACAACCGCCGAGCAACATATCAATCAAACAACAACAACAAAACACATTGACAATAGGACCAAATTAAACTTAAATAACAACAGCCAGGCAACATATCAATCAAACAACAAAAACAAAACACAATGACAACAGAACCAAATGAAACTTAAAAAACAACAGTCGGGCAACATATCAGTCAAACAATAACAACAAAGCACAATGACAACAGGACCAAATTAAACTTAAATAACAACCGACGGGCAACATGTCAATCAAACAACAACAAAACACAATGACAACTGAACCAAATTAAACTTAAACAACAACAGCCAGGCAACATATCAATCAAACAACAAGACATAACACAATGACAACAGAACCAAATTAGACTTAAATAACAACCGCCGGGCAACATATAAATCAAACAACAAGAACAAAACACAAATAACAACAGCCAGGCAACATATCAATCAAACAACAAAAACAAAACACAATGACAACAGGACCAAATTAAACTGAAATAACAACAGCCACGTTACATATCAATCAAACAACAACAACAAAACACAATGACAACAGGAATAAATCAAACTTAAATAACAACAGCCAGGCAACATATCAAACAAAAACAACAACAAAACACAATGACAACAGGACCAAATTAAACTTAAATAACAACAGCCAGGCAACATATCTATCAAACAACAACAACAAAACACAATGACAACAAGACCAAATTAAACTAAAATAACAACCGTTGGCAACATATCAATCAAACAACAAAACACAATGACAACAGGACCAAATTAAACTTAAACATCAACAGCTAGGCAACAAATCAATCAAACAACAACAACAAAACACAATGACAACAGGACCAAATTTAACTTAAACAACAACAATCGGGCAACATATCAAACAAAAACAACAACAAAACACAATGACAACAGGACCAAATTAAACTTAAATAACAACAGCCAGGCAACATATCTATCAAACAACAACAACAAAACACAATGACAACAAGACCAAATTAAACTAAAATAACAACCGTTGGCAACATATCAATCAAACAACAACAAAACACAATGACAACAGGACCAAATTAAACTTAAACATCAACAGCTAGTCAACAAATCAATCAAACAACAACAACAAAACACAATGACAACAGGACCAAATTTAACTTAAACAACAACAATCGGGCAACATATCAATCAAACAACAACAACAAAACATAATCACAACAAGACAAAATTAAACTTAAACAACAACAGCCGGGCAACATGTCAATCAAACAACAACGACCGAACATAACGACAACAGAACCAAATTGAAGTTAAATAACAACAGCCAGGCAACATATCAATCAAACAACAACAAAACACAATGACAATAGAACCAAATTAAACTTAAATAACAACCGCCGGGCAACATATCAATCAAACAACAACAACAAAACACATAGACAATAGGACCAAATTAAACTTAAATAACAACAGCCAGGCAACATATCAATCAAACAACAAAAACAAAACACAATGACAACAGAACAAAATGAAACTTAAAAAACAACAGTCGGGCAACATATCAGTCAAACAATAACAACAAAGCACAATGACAACAGAACCAAATTAAACTTAAATAACAACCGACGGGCAACATGTCAATCAAACAACAACAAAACACAATGACAACTGAACCAAATTAAACTTAAACAACAACAGCCAGGCAACATATCAATCAAACAACAAGACATAACACAATGACAACAGAACCAAATTAAACTTAAAAAACAACCGCCGGGCAACATATAAATCAAACAACAAGAACAAAACACAAATAACAACAGCCAGGCAACATATCAATCAAACAACAAAAACAAAAAAACAATGACAACAGGACCAAATTAAACTGAAATAACAACAGCCAGGTTACATATCAATCAAACAATAAAAAAACACTATGACAACAGGACTAAATTAAACTTAATAACAACAGCCAGGCAGCTTATCAATCAAAAAACAACAACAACACCCAATGACAACAGGACCAAATTAAACTTAAACAACATCATTCAGGCAAAATATCAATCAAATAACAACAACAAAGCACAATGACAACAGGACCAAATTAAACATAAACAACAACAGCCGGGCAAAATATCATTCAACCAACTACAACAAAACACAAAGACAACAGAAACAAATTAAACTTAAACAAACACAGCCAGGCATCATATCAAACAACAACAACAAAACGCAATGACAACAGAACCAAATTAAACTTAAATAACAACCGCCGGGCAAAATATCAATCAAACAACAACAACAAAACACAATGACAACAGGAATAAATTAAACTTAAATAACAATAGCCAGGCAACTTATCAAACAAAGACAACAACAAAACACAATGACAATAAGACCAAATTAAACTTAAATAACAACAGCCAGGCAACATATTAATCAAACAACAACAACAAAACACAATGACAACAGGAATAAATCAAACTTAAATAACAACAGCCAGGCAACATATCAAACAAAAACAACAACAAAACACAATGACAACAGGACCAAATTAAACTAAAATAACAACAGCCAGGCAACATATCTATCAAACAACAACAACAAAACACAATGACAACACGACCAAATTAAACTAAAATAACAACCCTTGGCAACATATCAATCAAACAACAACAAAACACAATGACAACAGGACCAAATTAAACTGAAACATCAACAGCTAGGCAAAAAATCAATCAAACAACAAAACACAATGACAACAGGACCAAATTTAACTTAAACAACAACAATCGGGCAACATATCAATCAAACAACAACAACAAAACATAATCACAACAAAACAAAATTAAACTTAAACAACAACAGCCAGGCAACATATCAATCAAACAACAACGACCAAACACAATGACAAAAGGACCAAACTAAACTTAAATAACAACCGCCGGGCAACATATCAATCAAACAACATCAACAAAACACAATGACAACAAGACCAAATTAAACTTAAAAAACAACCGCCGGGCAGCATATCAATCAAACAATAACAACATACAATGACAACAGGACCAAATTAAACTTAAATAACATCATCCGGGCAACATATCAATCAAACAACAACAACAAAACACAATGACAACCGGACTAAAGTAATCTTAAATAACAACCGCCAGGCAACATATCAATCAAAAAACAACAAGAAAAAACAATGACAACAGGACCAAATTAAATTTAAATTACAACAGTCGGGCAACATATCAATCAATCAACAACAACAAAACACAATGACAACAGGACCAAATTAAAATTAAATAACATCAGTCGGGCAACATATCAATCAAACAGTAACAACAAAACAAAATGACAACAGGACCAAATTAAACTTAAATAACAACAGTCGGGCTACATATCAATCAAACAACAACAACAAAACACAATGACATCAGGACAAAATTTAACTTAAACAACAACAGCGAGGCAACATATCAATCAAACAATAACACAAAACACAATGATAACAGAACCAAATTAAACTTAAACAACAACAGCCAGGCAACATATCAATCAAACAACAAAAACAAAACACAATGACAACAGTACCATATTAAACTTAAACAACAACAGCAAGGCAACATATCAATCAAACAACAACAACAAAACACAATGACAACAGGAATAAATTAAACTTAAATAACAACAGCCAGGCAACATATCAAACAAAAACAACAACAAAACATAATGACAACAGGACAAAAATAAACTGAAATAACAACAGCCAGGCATCATATCAATCAAACAACAACAACAAAACACCAATAACAACAGCCGGGCAACAAATCAATCAAACAACAACAACAAAACACAATGACAACACGAATAAATTAAACTTAAATAACAACAGCCAGGCAACATATCAAACAAAAACAACAACAAAACATAATGACAACAGGACAAAAATAAACTTAAATAACAACAGCCAGGCATCATATCAATCAAACAACAACAACAAAACACAATGACAACAGAAACAAATTAAACTTAAATAACAACCGCCGGGCAACATATCAATCAAACAACAGCAACAAAACACATTGACAACAGGACCAAATTAAACTTAAATAACAACAGCAAGGCAACATATCAATCAAACAACAACAACAACAAAACACAATGACAACAGGACCAAATTAAACTTAAATAACAACCGCCGGGCAACATATCAATCAAACAACAACAAGAAAACATTATGACAACTGAACCAAATGAAACTTAACTAACAAACGTTGGGCAACATATCAATCAAACAACAACAACAAAACACAATGACAACAGGATCAAATTACACTTAAAAGCAACAGCTATGCAACATATGAAACTAAAAACAACAACAAAACCCAATGACAACAGAACCAAATTAAACTTAAATAACAACAGTCGGGCAACATATCAATGAAACAGTAACAACAAAACACAATGACAACAGGATCAAATTAAACTTAAACAACAACCGCCGGGCAACATATCAAACAAACAACAACAACAAAACACAATGACAACAGGACCAAATTAAACTTAAATAACATCCGCCGGGCAACATATCAATCAAACAACAACAACAAAACACAATGACAACATACAAATTAAACTTAAATAACAACAGTCGGGCAACATATCAATCAAACAACAACAACAAAACACAATGACAACAGACAAATTAAACTTAAATAACAACAGTCGGGCAACATATCAATCAAACAATAGCAACAAAACACAATGACAACAGAGAAATTAAACTTAAATAACAACCGACGGGCATCATATCAATCAAGCAACAACAACAAAACGCAATGTCAACAGAACCAAATTAACAAATGACAAAGGACCAAATTTAACTTAAATAACAACCGTCGGGCAACATATCAATCAAACAACAACAACAAAACAAAATGACAACAGGACCAAATTAAACTTAATTAACAACAGCCGGGCAACATATCAATCAAACAACAACAACAAAACACAATAACAACATAACCAATTTAAACTTAAATAACAACCGCCAGGCAACATATCAAACAACAACAACAAAACACAATGACAAAAGGACCAAATTAAAATTAACAGCAACAGCCAGGCAACATATCAGTCAAACAACAACAACAAAACACAATAACAACATAACCACTTTAAACTTAAATAACAACAGTCGGGCAACATATCAATCAAACAACAACAACAAAACACAATGACAACAGGACCAAATTAAACTTAAACAACAACATCCAGGCAACATATCAATCAAACAATAACAACAAAACACAATGACAACAGGACCAAATTAAATTAAACAACAACCGCCGGCAACATATCAATCAAACAACAACAACAAAATACAATGACAACAGAACCAAATTAAATTTAAATAACAACAGTCAGGCAACATATCAAACAACAACAACAACAAAACACAATGACAACAGAACCAAATTAAACTTAAACAAAAACAGCCAGGCAACATATCAATCAAACAACAAAAACAAAACACAATGACAACAGAACCAAAGTAAACTTAAATAACAACCGCCGGACAACATATCAATCAAATAACAACAACAAAATACAAATAACAACAGCCAGGCAACATATCAAGCAACAACAACAAAACACAATGACCACAGTACCAAATTAAACTGAAATAACAACAGCCAGTTATCATATCAATCAAACAACAACAACAACAAAACACAATGACAACAGGACCAAATTAAACAATAACAAAAACCAGGCAACATATCAGTCTAACAACAACAACAAAACACAATAACAACATAACCAATTTAAACTTAAATAACAACCTCCGGGCAACATATCAATCAAACAACAACTACAAAACACAATGAAAACAGGACCAAATTAAACTTAAATAACAACAGTCGTGCTACATATCAATCAAACAACAACAACAAAACACAATGACAACAGGACAAAATTTAACTTAAACAACAAAAGCGAGGCAACATATCAATCAAACAACAAAAACAAAACACAATGACAACAGTACCAAATTAAGCTTAAACAACAACAGCAATGCAACATATCAATCAAACAACAAAAACAAGACACAAAGACCACAGAATCAAATTAAACATAAATAACAACTGCCGGGCAACATATCAATCAAACAACAACAACAAAACACAAATAACAACAGCCGGGCAACAAATAAATCAAACAACAACAACAAAACACATTGACAACAGAAATAAATTAAACTTAAATAACAACAGCCAGGCATCATATCAATCAAACAACAACAACAAAACACAATGACAACAGAAATAAATTAAACTTAAATAACATCCGCCGGGCAACATATCAATCAAACAACAACATCAAAACACAATGAAAACAGACAAATTAAACTTAAATAACAACAGTCGGGCAACATATCAATCAAACAACAGCAACACAACACAATGACAACAGAGGAATTAAACTTAAATAACAACCGACAGGCATCATATCAATCAAGCAACAACAACAAAACGCAATGTCAACAGAACCAAATTAACCAATGACAAAGGACCAAATTAAACTTAAATAACAACAGCCAGGAAACATACCAATCAAACAACAACAGCAACAAAACTCAAATACAACAAGTCCAAATTAAACTTAAATAACAACCGTCGGATAACATATCAATCAAACAACAACAACAAAACACAATGACAACAGGACCAAATTAAATTAAACAACAACCGCCGGGCAACATATCAATCAAACAACAACAACAAAACACAATGACAACAGAACCAAATTAAATTTAAATAACAACAGTCAGGCAACATATCAAACAACAACAACAACAAAACACAATGACAACAGAACCAAATTAAACTTAAACAACAACAGCCAGGCAACATATCAATCAAACAACAACAACAAAACACAATAACAACATAACCAATTTAAACTTAAATAACAAACCGCCAGGCAACATATCAAACAACAACAACAAAACATAGTGACAACAGAACCAAATTCAAATTCACAGCAACAGCCAGGCAACATATCAGTCAAACAACAAGAACAAAACACAATAACAACATAACCAATTTAAATTAAATAACAACCGCCAGGAAACATATCAATCAAAAACCAACAAGAAAAAACAATGACAACAGGAGCAAATTAAATTTAAATTATGACAGTCGGGCAACATATCAATCAATCAACAACAACAAAACACAATGACAAGTGAACCAACTTAAACTTAAATAAAATCAGTCGGGCAACATATCAATCAAACAGCAACAACAAAACAAAATGACAACAGGACCATATTAAACTTCAATAACAACAGTCGGGCTACATATCAATCAAAGAACAACAACAAAACACAATGACAACAGGACAAAATTTAACTTAAACAACAACAGCCAGGTAACATGTCAAACTAACAATAACAACAAAACACAAAAACAACAGAATCAAATTAAACTTAAAAAACAACAGCCAGGCAACATATCAATCAAACAACAAAAACAAGACACAATGACCACAGAACCAAATTAAACTTAAATAACAACAGCCGGGCAACATATCAATCAAACAACAACAACAAAACACAAATAACAACAGCCGGGCAACACATCAATCAAACAACAACAACAAAACACATTGACAACAGGACAAAATTAAACTTAAATAACAACAGCCAGGCAACACATCAATCAAATAACAACAACAAAACACAATGACAACAGGAATAAATTAAACTTAAATAACAACAGCCAGGCAACATATCAAACAAAAACAACAACAAAACACAATGACAACAGGACCAAATTAAACTTAAATAACAACCGCCGGGCAACATATCAATCAAACAACAACAGCTAAACACATTGACAACAGGAAAAAAATTAACTTAAATAACAACAGCCAGGCAACATATCAATCAAACAACAACAACAACAACAAAACACAAGGACAACAGGACCAAATTAAACTTAAATAACAACCGCCGGGCAACATATCAATCAAACAACAACAAGAAAACATTATGACAACGGAACCAAATGAAACTTAAATAACAACATTCGAGCAACATATCAATCAAACAACAAAAACAAAAAAAATGACAACAGGATCAAATTACACTTAAAAAACAACAGCCATGCAACAAATCAATTAAAGAACAACAACAAAACACAATGACAACAGAACCAAATTATAATTGAATAACAACAGACGGGCAACATATCAATCAAACAATAACAACAAAACACAATGACAACAGGATCAAATTAAACTTAAACAACAACCGCCGGGCAACATATCAAACAAACAACAGAAACAAAAAACAATGACAACAGGACCAAATTAAACTTAAATAACAACCGTCGGGCAACATATCAATCAAACAACAACAACAAAACACAATGACAACACGACAAAATTAAACTTAAACAAGAACAGCCAGGCAACATATCAATCAAACAATAACAACAACACACAATGACCACAGAACCAAATTAAACTTAAACAACAACGGCCAGGCAACTTATCAATCAAACAACACAAACAAAACACAATGACAACAGAACACAATTAAACTTAAACTACAACAGCCAGGCAACATATCAATCAAACAACAACAACAACAAAAAAATTCAACAGAACTAAATTAAACTTAAATAACAACCGCCGGGCAACATAGCAATCAAACAACAACAAAAACAAAACACAAATAACAACAGCCGGTCAACAAATCAATCAAACAACAAAAACAAAACACAATGACAACAGGACCAAATTAAACTTAAAGAACAACAGCCAGGCAACATATCAATCAAAAAAACAACAAAACACAATGACAACAGGACCAAATTAAATTTAAATAACATCAGCCGGGCAACATATCAATCAAACAACAACAACAAAACACAATGACAACAGGACTAAATTAAACTTAAATAACAACTGCCAGGCAACATATCAATCAAAAACAACAAGAAAAAACAATGACAAGAGGAGCAAATTAAATTTAAATTATAACAGTCGGGCAAAATATCAATCAATCAACAACAACTAAACACAATGACAACAGGACCAAATTAAACTTAAATAAAATCAGTCGGGCAACATATCAATCAAACAGCAACAACAAAACAAAATGACAGTAGGACCAAATTAAACTTAAATAACAACAGTCGGGCTACATATCAATCAAACAACAACAACAAAACACAATGACAACAGGACAAAATTTAACTTAAACAACAACAGCCAGGCAACATATCAATCAAACAATAACAACAAAACACAATGACAACAGAACCAAATTAAACTTAAACAACAACAGCCAGGCAACATATCAATCAAACAACAAAAACTAAACACAATGACAACAGAACTAAATTAAACTTAAACAACAACAGCCAGGCAACATATCATTCAAACAACAAAAACAAGACACAATGACCACAGAACCAAATTAAACTTAAATAACAACCGCCGGGCAACATATCAATCAAACAACAACAACAAAACACAAATAACAACAGCCGGGCAACAAATCAATCAAACAACAACAACAAAACACAATGACAACAGGAATAAATTAAACTTAAATAACAACAGCCAGGCAACATAACTAACAAAAACAACAACAACACACAATGACAACAGGACCAAATTAAACTTAAAAAACAACAGCCAGGCAACTTATCTATCAAACAACAATAACAACACACAATGACAACACGACCAAATTAAACTAAAATAACAACCGTTGGCAACATATCAATCAAACAACAACAAAACACAATGACAACAGGACCAAATTAAACTTAAACATCAACAGCTATGCAACATATCAATCAAACAACAACAACAAAACACAATGACAACAGGACCAAATTTAACTTAAACAACAACAGTCGGGCAACATATCAATCAAACAACAACAACAAAACATAATCACAACAAGACCAAATTAAACTTAAACAACAACAGCCGGGCAACATATCAATCAAACAACAACAACAAAACAAAAATAACAACAGCCGGGGAACAAATCAATCAAACAACAACAACAAAACACAATGACAACAGGAATAAATTAGACTTAAATAACAACAGCCAGGCAACATATCAAACAAAAACAACAAAACACATTGACAACAGGACAAAATTTAAAATTAAATAACAACAGCCAGGCATCATATCAATCAAACAACAACAACAAAACACAATGTCAACAGAACCAAATTAAACTTAAATAACAACCGCTGGGCAACATATCAATCAAACAACAACAACAAAACACATTGACAACAGGACCAAATTAAACTTAAATAACAACAGCCAGGCAACACATCAATCAAACAACAACAACAAAACACAATGACAACAGAACCAAATTAAACTTAAATAACAACAGCCAGGCAACATATCAATCAAACAACAACAACAACAAAACACAATGACAACAGGACCAAATTAAACATAAATAACAACCGCCGGGCAACATATCAGTCAAACAACAACAAAAAAAAAATTACAACAGGATCAAATTACACTTAAAAAACAACAGCCATGCAACATATCAAGCAAACATCAACAACAAAACCCAATGACCACAGAACCAAATTAAACTTAAATAACAACAGTCGGGCAACATATCAATCAAACAATAACAACAAAAGACAATGACAACAGGATTAAATTAAACTTAAACAACAACCGCCGGGCAATATATCAAACAAACAACAACAACAAAACACAATGACAACAGGACCAAATTAAACTTAAATAACATCCGCCGGGCAACTTATCAAACAAACAACAACAACAACAAAACACAATGACAACAGGAATAAATTAAACTTAAATAACAACAGCTAGGCAACATATCAAACAAAAACAACAACACAACACAATGACAACAGGACAAAATGCAACTTAAATAACAACAGCTAGGCAACATATCAATCAAACAACAACAACAAAACACAATGACAACAGAACCAAATTAAACATAAATAACAACCGCCGGGCAACATATCAATCAAACAACAACAACAAAACACATTGACAACAGGACCAAATAAAACTTAAATAACAACAGCCAGGCGACATATCAATCAAACAACAACAACAAAACACAATGACAACATAACCAACTTAAACTTAAATAACAACCGCCGGGCAACATATCAATCAAACAACAACAAAAAAAACAATAACAACATAACCTATTTAAACTTAAATAACAATCGCCGGGCAACATATCAATTAAACAACAACAAAAAAACACAATGACTCCAGGACCGAATTAAACTTAATAACAACAACCAGGCAACATATCAGTCTAACAGCAACAACAAAACACAATAACAACATAACCAATTTAAACTTAAATAACAACCGCCGGGCAACATATCAATTAAACAACAACAACAAAACACAATGACAACAGGACCAAATTAAACTTAAACAACAACAGTCAGGCAATATATCAATCAAATAACAACAACAAAACATAATGACTACAGGACCAAATTAAACATAAACAACAACAGCCGGGCAACATATCAATCAAACAACTACAACAAATCACAATGACAACAGAACCAAATTAAACTTAAACAACAACAGCCAGGCAACATATCAAACAACAACAACAAAACACAATGACAACAGAACCAAACTATATTTAAATAACAACCGCCAGGCAACATATCAATCAAACAACAACAACAAAACACAATGACAACAGGACCAAATTAAACTTCAATAACAACAGCCAGGCAACACATTTAACAACAACAACAAAACACAATGACAACAGAACCAAATTAAATTTAAATAATAACCGCCGGGCAACATATCAATCAAACAACAACAACAAAACACAATGACAACAGGACCAAATTAAACTTAAACATCAACAGCTAGGCAACATATCAATCAAACAACAACCACATAACACAATGACAATAGTACCAAATTAAACTTAAAAAACAACAGTCTGGCAACATATCAATCAAACAATAACAACAAAACACAATCACAACAAGACCAAATTAATGTAAAACAACAACAGCCTTTCAACATATCAATCAAACAGCAACAACAAAACAAATTGACAACAGGACCAAATTGAACTTAAATAACAACAGTCGGGCTACATATCAATCAAACAACAAGAACAAAACACAATGACAACAGGACAAAATTTAACTTAAACAACAACAGCCAGGCAACATATCAATCAAACAACAACAACAAAACACAATGACAACAGAACCAAATTCAACTTAAATAACAACAGTCAGGCAACATATCAAACTACAACAACAACAAAACACAATGACAACAGAACCAAATTAAACTTAAACAACAACAGCCAGGCAACATATCAATCAAACAACAAAAACAAAACACAATGACGTCAGAAACAAATTAAACTTAAATAACAACCGCCGGGCAACATATCAATCAAACAACAACAACAAAACACATTGACAACAGGACCAAATGAAACTTAAATAACAACAGCCAGGAGACATATCAATCAAACAACAACAACAAAACACAAGGACAACAGAACCAAATTAAACTGAAATAACAACAGCCAGGCAACATATCAATCAAACAACAACAACAACAACAAAACACAATGACAACAGAACCAAATTAAACTTAAATAACAACCGCCGGGCAACATATCAATCAAACAACAACAACAAAACACAATGACAACAGAACCAAATTAAACTTAAATAACAACAGTCGGGCAACATATCAAACAAGAACAACATCAAAACACAATGACAACTGAACCAAATTAAATTAAACAACAACAGCCAGGCAACATATCAAACAAAAACAACAACACAACACAATGACAACAGGACAAAATTAAACTTAAATAACAACAGCCAGGCAACATATCAATCAAACAACAACAACAAAACACAATGACAACAGAACCAAATTAAACATAAATAACAACCGCCGGGCAACATATCAATCAAACAACAACAACAAAACACATTGACAACAGGACCAAATGAAACTTAAATAACAACAGCCAGGAGACATATCAATCAAACAACAACAACAAAACACAAGGACAACAGAACCAAATTAAACTGAAATAACAACAGCCAGGCAACATATCAATCAAACAACAACAACAACAACAAAACACAATGACAACAGAACCAAATTAAACTTAAATAACAACCGCCGGGCAACATATCAATCAAACAACAACAAGAAAACACAATGACAACGGAACCAAATGAAACTTAAATAACAACAGTCTGGCAACATTTCAATCAAACAACAACAACAAAACACAATGACAACATTACAAAATTAAACTTAAATAACAACAGCCATGCAACATATCAATCAAACAACAACAACAAAACACAATGACAACAGAACCAATTAAACATAAATAACAACCGACGGGCAACATATCAATCAAACAACAACAACAAAACACATTGACAACAGGACCAAATGAAACTTAAATAACAACCGCCGGGCAATATATCAATCAAGCAACAACAACAAAACACAATGACAACATACAAATAAAACTTAAATAACAACAGTCGGGCAACATATCAATCAAACAACAGCAACAGAACACAATGACTACAGACAAATTAAACTGAAATAACAACCGCCGGGCAACATATCAATCAAACAACAACAACAAAACGCAATGTCAACATTACAAAATTAAACTTAAATAACAACAGCCAGGCAACATATCAATCAAACAACAACAACAAAACACAATGACAAAGGACCAAATTAAACTTAAATAACAACAGCCAGGCAAAATATCAATCAAACAACAACAACAACAAAACTCAAATACAACAGGTTCAAATGCAACTTAAATAACAACCGTCGGGCAACATATCAATCAAACAACAACAACAAAACACAATAACAACAGGACCAAATTAAACTTAAATTACAAAACCACGCAACATATCAATCAAACAACAACAATTAAATATAACAACAGGACCAAATGAAACTTAAATAACAACTGTCAGGCAACATATCAAACAACAACAACAACAAAACACAATGACAACAGAACCAAATTAAACTTAAATAACAACAATCGGGCAACATATCAATCAAACATCAACAACAAAACACAATGACAACAGGACCAAATTAAACTTAAACAACAACAGCCAGGCAACATATCAGTCAAACAATAACAACAAAATACAATGACAACAGGACCAAATTAAACTTAAACAACAACCGCCTGCAACATATCAACCAAACAACAACAACAAAATACAATGACAACAGAACAAAATTAAACTTTAATAACAAAAGTCAGGCAACATATCAAACAAGAACAACAACAAAACACAATGACAACAGAACCAAATTAAACTTAAACAACAACAGCCAGGCAACATATCAATCAAACAACAAAAACAAAACACAATGACAACAGAACCAAATTAATTTTAATAACAACCGCCGGGCAACATATCAATCAAACAACAACAACAATAAAACACAAATAACAACAGCTAGGCATTATATCAAACAACAACAACAAAACACAATGACAACAGGACCAAATTAAACTGAAATAACAACAGCCAGATGACATATCAATCAAACAACAACAACAACAAAACAATAACAACATAACCAATTTAAACTTAAATAACCACCGCCGGGCAACATATCAATCAAACAACAACAAAAAAACACAATGACTACAGGACCGAATTAAACTTAAACAACAACAGTCAGGCAACATATCAATCAAACAACAACAACAACACCCAATGACAACAGGACCAAATTAAACTTAAAAACAACAGTCGGGCAACATATCAATCAAACAACAACAACAAAACACAATGACAAAGGACCAAATTAAACTTAAATAACAACAGCCAGGCAACATATCAATCAAACAACAACAACAACAAAACACAATGACAACAGGAATAAATTAAACTTAAATAACAACAGCTAGGCAACATATCAAACAAAAACAACAACACAACACAATGACAACAGGACAAAATGCAACTTAAATAACAACAGCTAGGCAACATATCAATCAAACAACAACAACAAAACACAATGACAACAGAACCAAATTAAACATAAATAACAACCGCCGGGCAACATATCAATCAAACAACAACAACAAAACACATTGACAACAGGACCAAATAAAACTTAAATAACAACAGCCAGGCGACATATCAATCAAACAACAACAACAAAACACAATGACAACAGAACCAAATTAAACTGAAATAACAACAGCCAGGCAACATATCAATCAAACAACAACAACAAAACACAATGACAACAGAACCAAATTAAACTTAAATAACAACCGCCGGGCAACATATCAATCAAACAACAACAACAAAACACAATGACAATAGAACCAAATTAAACTTAAATAACAACAGTCGGGCAACATATCAAACAAGAACAACATCAAAACACAATGACAACAGAACCAAATTAAAATTAAACAACAACAGCCAGGCAACATATCAATCAAACAACAAAAACAAAACACAATGACAACAGAACCAAATTAATTTTAATAACAACCGCCGGGCAACATATCAATCAAACAACAACAACAATAAAACACAAATAACAACAGCTAGGCATTATATAAAACAACAACAACAAAACACAATGACAACAGGACCAAATTAAACTGAAATAACAACAGCCAGATAACATATCAATCAAACAACAACAACAACAAAACAATAACAACATAACCAATTTAAACTGAAATAACATCCGCCGGGCAACATATCAATCAAACAACAACAAAAAAACACAATGACTACAGGACCGAATTAAACTTAAACAACAACAGTCAGGCAACATATCAATCAAACAACAACAACAAAACCCAATGACAACAGGACCAAATTAAACTTAAACAACAACAGTCGGGCAACATATCAATCAAACAACAACAACAAAACACAATGACAAACGACCAAATTAAACTTAAATAACAACAGCCAAGCAACATATCAATCAAACAACAACAACAACAAAACACAATGACAACAGGAATAAATTAAACTTAAATAACAACAGCTAGGCAACATATCAAACAAAAACAACAACACAACACAATGACAACAGGACAAAATGCAACTTAAATAACAACAGCCAGGCAACATATCAATCAAACAACAACAACAAAACACAATGACAACAGAACCAAATTAAACATAAATAACAACCGCCGGGCAACATATCAATCAAACAACAACAACAAAACACATTGACAACAGGACCAAATGAAACTTAAATAACAACAGCCAGGCGACATATCAATCAAACAACAACAACAACAACAAAACACAATGACAACGGAACCAAATTAAACTTAAATAACAACCGCCGGGCAACATATCAATCAAACAACAACAAGAAAACACAATGACAACGGAACCAAATGAAACTTAAATAACAACAGTCTGGCAACATATCAATCAAACAACAACAACAAAACACAATGACAACAGGAACACATTAAACTTAAATAACAACCGCCGGGCAACATATCAATCAAACAACAACAACAAAACACAATGACAACATACAAATAAAACTTAAATAACAACAGTCGGGCAACATATCAATCAAACAACAGCAACAGAACACAATGACAACAGAACCAAATTAAACTGAAATAACAACAGCCAGGCAACATATCAATCAAACAACAACAACAAAACACAATGACAAAGGACCAAATTAAACTTAAATAACAACAGCCAGGCAAAATATCAATCAAACAACAACAACAACAAAACTCAAATACAACAGGTTCAAATGCAACTTAAATAACAACCGTCGGGCAACATATCAATCAAACAACAACAACAAAACACAATAACAACAGGACCAAATTAAACTTAAATTACAAAACCACGCAACATATCAATCAAACAACAACAACAAAATATAACAACAGGACCAAATGAAACTTAAATAACAACAGTCAGGCAACATATCAAACAACAACAACAACAAAACACAATGACTACAGACAAAATAAACTGAAATAACAACCGCCGGGCAACATATCAATCAAACAACAACAACAAAAAGCAATGTCAACATTACCAAATTAAACTTAAATAACAACAGCCAGGCAACATATCAATCAAACAACAACAACAAAACACAATGACAAAGGACCAAATTAAACTTAAATAACAACAGCCAGGCAAAATATCAATCAAACAACAACAACAACAAAACTCAAATACAACAGGTTCAAATGCAACTTAAATAACAACCGTCGGGCAACATATCAATCAAACAACAACAACAAAACACAATAACAACAGGACCAAATTAAACTTAAATTACAAAACCACGCAACATATCAATCAAACAACAACAACAAAATATAACAACAGGACCAAATGAAATTTAAATAACAACAGTCAGGCAACATATCAAACAACAACAACAACAAAACACAATGACAACAGAACCAAATTAAACTTAAATAACAACAGTCGGGCAACATATCAATCAAACATCAACAACAAAACACAATGACAACAGGACCAAATTAAACTTAAACAACAACAGCCAGGCAACATATCAGTCAAACAATAACAAAAAAACACAATGACAAAGGACCAAATTAAACTTAAATAACAACAGCCAGGCAACATATCAATCAAACAACAACAACAACAAAACTCAAATACAACAGGTCCAAATGCAACTTAAATAACAACCGTCGTGCAAGATATCAATCAAACAACAACAAAACACAATGACAACAGGACCAAATTAAACTGAAATAACAACAGCCGGGCAACATATCAATCAAACAACAACAAAAAAACACAATTACTACAGGACCGAATTAAACTTAAACAACAACAGTCAGGCAACATATCAATCAAACAACAACAACAAAACCCAATGACAACAGGACCAAATCAAACTTAAACAACAACAGTCGGGCAACATATCAATCAAACAACAACAAAAAAACAAAATGACAAAGGACCAAATTAAACTTAAATAACAACAGCCAGGCAACATATCAATCAAACAACAACAACAACAAAACTCAAATACAACAGGTCCAAATGCAACTTAAATAACAACCGTCGTGCAAGATATCAATCAAACAACAACAAAACACAATGACAACAGGACCAAATTAAACTGAAATTACAACAGCCAGGTAACATATCAATCAAACAACAACAACAACAAAACAATAACAACATAACCAATATAAACTTAAATAACATCCGCCGGGCAACATATCAATCAAACAACAATAAAAAAAACACAATGACTACAGGACCAAATTAAACTTAAACAACAACAGTCAGGCAACATATCAATCAAACAACAACAACAAAACCCAATGACAACAGTACCAAATTAAACTTTAACAACAACAGTCGGGCAACATATCAATCAAACAACAACAACAAAACACAATGACAAAAGACCAAATTAAACTTAAATAACAACAGCCAGGCAACATATCAATCAAACAACAACAACAACAAAACTCAAATACAACAGGTCCAAATGCAACTTAAATAACAACCGTCGGGCAAAATATCAATCAAACAACAACAACAAAACACAATGACAACAGAACCAAATTAAACTTAAACAACAACAGTCAGGCAACATCTCAATCAAACAACAAAAACAAAACACAATGACAACAGAACCAAATTAAACTTAAATAACAACAGCCAGGCAACACATCAATCAAACAACAACAATAAAACACAAATAACAACAGCCAGGCAACATATCAAACAACAACAACAAAACACAATGACAACAGGACTAAATTTAACTGAAATAACAACAGCTATTTAACATATCAATCAAACAACAACAACAACAAAACAAAATGACAAAAGGACCAAATTAAACTTAATAACAACAGCCAGGCAACATATCAATCAAACAACAACAACAAAACACAATAACAACATAACCAATTTAAACTTAAATAACAACCGCCGGGCAACATATCAATCGAACAACAACAAAAACACAATGACTACAGGACCGAATTAAACTTAAACAACTGCAGTCAGGCAACCTATCAATCAAACAACAACAAAACCCAATGACAACAGGACTAAATTAAACTTAAACAACAACAGTCAGGCAACATATCAGTCAAACAACAACAACAAAACACAATGACAACAGGACCGAATTAAACT
Source organism: Cyrtodaria siliqua (assembly GCA_037043455.1). Classification (NCBI taxonomy): domain Eukaryota; kingdom Metazoa; phylum Mollusca; class Bivalvia; order Adapedonta; family Hiatellidae; genus Cyrtodaria; species Cyrtodaria siliqua. The sequence continues at coordinate 95,438 of JAWPHD010006680.1, read as the reverse complement.
TAAACAACAACAGTCTGGCAACATATCAATCAAACAACAAAACACAATGACAAAGGACCAAATTAAACTTAAATAACAACAGCCAGGCAACATATCAATCAAACAACAACAACAACAAAACTCAAATACAACAGGTCCAAATGCAACTTAAATAACAACCGTCGTGCAACATATCAATCAAACAACAACAAAACACAATGACAACAGGACCAAATTAAACTGAAATAACAACAGACAGGTAACATATCAATCAAACAACAACAACAACAAAACAATAACAACATAACCAATTTAAACTTAAATAACATCCGCCGGGCAACATATCAATCAAACAACAACAAAAAAACACAATGACTACAGGACCGAATTAAACTTAAACAACAACAGTCAGGCAACATATCAATCAAACAACAACAACAAAACCCAATGACAACAGGACCAAATTAAACTTAAACAACAACAGTTTGGCAACATATCAATCAAACAACAACAACAAAACACAATGTCAAAGGACCAAATTAAACTTAAATAACAACAGCCAGGCAACATATCAATCAAACAACAACAACAACAAAACTCAAATACAACAGGTCCAAATGCAACTTAAATAACAACCGTCGGGCAAAATATCAATCAAACAACAACAACAAAACACAATGACAACAGAACCAAATTAAACTTAAACAACAACAGTCAGGCAACATCTCAATCAAACAACAAAAACAAAACACAATGACAACAGAACCAAATTAAACTTAAATAACAACAGCCAGGCAACATATCAATCAAACAACAACAATAAAACACAAATAACAACAGCCAGGCAACATATCAAACAACAACAACAAAACACAATGACAACAGGACCAAATTAAACTGAAATAATAACAGCCATTTAACATATCAATCAAACAACAACAACAACAAAACAAAATGACAGCAAGACCAAATTAAACTTAATAACAACAGCCAGGCAACATATCAATCAAACAGCAACAACAAAACACAATAACAACATAACCAATTTAAACTTAAATAACAACCGCCGGGCAACATATCAATCAAACAACAACAAAAAACACAATGACTACAGGACCAAATTAAACTTAAAACAACAACAGTCAGGCAACATATCAATCAAATAACAACAACAAAACGCAATGACAACAGGACCAAATGAAACATAAACAACAACAGCCGGGCAACATTTCAATCAAACAACTACAACAAAACGCAATGACAACAGAACCAAATTAAACTTAAACAACAACAGCCAGGCAACATATCAAACAACAACAACAAAACACAATGACAACAGAACCAAACTAAACTTAAATAACAACAGCCAGGCAACATATCAATCAAACAACAACAACAAAACACAATGACAACAGGACCAAATTAAACTTGAATAACAACAGTCAGGCAACATATCAAACAACAACAACAAAACACAATGACAACAGAACCAAATTAAACTTAGATAACAACAGCCGGGCAACATATCAATCAAACAACAACAACAAAACACAATGACAACAGGACCAAATTAAACTTAAATAACAACAGTCAGGCAACCTATCAATCAAACAACAACAACAAAACACAATGACAACACGTCCAAATTAAACTAAAATAACAACCGCCGGCAACAATTCAATCAAACAACAACAAAACACGATGACAACAGGACCAAATTAAACTTAAACATCAACAGCTAGGCAACATATCTATCAAACAACAACAACAAAACACAATGACAACAAAACCAAATTAAACTTAAACAACAACAATCGGGCAACATATCAATCAAACAATAACAACAAAACACAGTCACAACAAGACCAAATTATACTTAAACAACAACAGCCTTGCAACATATCAATCAAACAACAACAACAAAACACAATGACAACAGAACCAAATTAAACTTAAATAACAACAGCCAGGCAACATATCAATCAAACAACAACAACAAAACACAATGACAACAGGATCAAATTAAATTTAAACAACATCAGCCGGTCAAAATATCAATCAAACAACAACAACAAAACACAATGACAACAGGACCTAATTAAACTTAAATAACAACCGCCGGGCAACATATCAATCAAACAACAACAACAAAACACAATGACAACAGGATCAAATTAAATTTAAATAACATCAGCCGGGCAAAATATCAATCAAACAACTACAACAAAACACCATGACAACAGGACCAAATTAAAATTAAATTACAACAGTCGGGCAACATATCAATCAAACAACAATTTAAACCTGTAAACTGACATTAATCTCTAAATAACACAATTCATTAAACATTAAAGATCTTCCAAAACTACGACTCATTTTTTAGAAAAGGATATACATTTAATATTAACCAAGTTATTTATAATTTGCAACACAATTTCCCGTCTCTGAAGGATTCCATCACCATTAATATAAAGCTAAAAAAACAAAAGAGCGCTCTCGAATTCATCTTCAATCATCTTTTCATTAATCACTTTCAAGTCTGTTTCGAAATTTACAAATGTATCTTTGTTTTGTGTCATTGATGTGCACACACATGCAGGTTGATACTATACAGTTCAATGGCACCACTTTCAGATGTGTTGTTGCGGTAACTGCATGAATATTACTGTTTTCAGTATAATTTGCACAGTGAAAACATTCAATAAATGCAACTTATTGATCTGTTTTGTTTGCATCATGTAGTTTACCAAAACCTCGCACTTGTCCAAACATTTCATTACCATCCAACTTAAATGAAACAGTTATTTCTTCTGATCATTCTTGAATAGTCTAAGCCATATACAATATTTCCATTCAGCTCAATTCTGGCAAAACTTCTTATCTTTTCTAATATTGGTGCATGTCCTAGAAAGTCTCCGAGAGAAAAAAAATATTCTTGGTTAAGGGTTATCCTTTTTGTAGTGCCAATTATATAAACTCTATCTGTGATCTTTTCCCCTCTTTTGAAGTAAGTATGTTTATCGATTTCATTGAACAGCAGTGGAAGTACCTTCAACAATACATTTCCTTTTCAGTTCAGGTAACTTCTGAACATATGATACACCTGTGACAATTTGGTCATCTATGTTTTGTGTTCCCTTGATCAATTTTAAAATGAAGCCATTTTTGTCTTCAAACGGAAAACAGCTATGTGTATATAAAGGTCCATATTCTCGGACACAGTCTGGTAAATGCAAAAGCTGGTATATATTTAAGGTCATGTAACGCTGGCTATAAAGTCTTGCAAAGTGCTTACAAAAGTCATTTAACAATAATTTAGCTTCAGATAGGTCACTTTCCACATTTGATCCACATTTTAAAAGAATGTGAATGGCATTGACAAAATTGAGGTATTGCTGGAAGCGTTCTTCATTCAAAATTCCATTTAAAACTAGTGCACCATAATACAAAATGAAAGATCGAAATTCGGAAGCTTTCCAGTATTTTTAGTCTGTTTCTATTGATCTGGGTAGTCGAGTTATATTTAGAGTTGTTTGAATGTTAACTAGACGAGAATCAACTTGTACTAAATGGCGATAGCTGAAGGCAAATTTTGAGAATTCTTCCGCAAACCACAATCGAAGTAGTTATTTCTGTACACCCAACAAAACACCATGCATATAATCAATAGAAATCCCTAACACAATATCAAATCTTGGAAACAAAAGCAACCATGATGAGTTCAGATTTTCGGAATAGTTATTTGGATTTCGTCATTATGTTACAAAAAGTTTTTTTTATTATTAAAACAAGTTGCCCGTTTGGTATGTTTGTTTTATTAAAATAGGACGTTATCTTGTTGGTGCGCAACAACGATAGCAATGTCTTTACTCACCATTGTTATGTAATATCTGTTAGTTTATTCTTATCACAACACTGGAGTTGTAGATTTTCATTGTCTGAAGAAACATGTAAATAATAGACATGCACGTTACAGTGTTTAATTATAATAAATATAACTTATTTATTGTCAATTTCACAGAAATATGCTTTTTTGGAAGTGAATTTTAACTGAATGGCATACTCAGTATATTTCTCTGTTTAATTTTAAAAATAAATTGGGACTCATGAAAGCAAGGTTCTCCTTCCCGAGTCCTGGGTGCACGTGCATGTAGCAGATGCTTTCACATTTATCACTCGTATCATCATGCAATATTCGTCCATTCATTGGTTGATTGATTGATTGATTGATTGATTGGTTGAGATATTGATTGATTGATTGATTGATTGATTAATTGATTGATTGATTGACTGAGTGATTGATTGATTCGTTCTATTTATTCATTTATTCGTTTATTCATTTATTCTTAATTTACTCATTCATTCATCGATCGATTGTTTGATGCAATCATTCATTCGTGCATTCATTCATTCATTTATTCGAGCTTTCATTCATTTGCTCATTTAATCACTCATTCAATCAAACATTTGTTCAAATATACATTCAACCTCATTTGCTTACTCATTGCTTACTCATTTGTGAATTATTCACCTGTTTTATTATGCCGATTAAATCCTCTCGCTTTGCGGTGTTGAACATTTATTACGGCCCTTTTATAATATGTGTTATTGGCTGTTGTTAATGTTGTTTTGGCTGTGAGCAATAAAAGATGTGAACTAAAGTCTAGATCTGGTTTAATTTTTGACATCCAATTAACATATTATAGAGTCATGGGCTTAATGGTGTCACGTGACATAGATCTGCAGAATGTGTTCAGTCATGTACTGGCGCCTATACCCACATCAATGTTTGAAGACAGTGGTGATATGAGAAAAACTAAATCCACACTGACAAAATAAGCTTCAGATTGAGCACTCACATTTAGCTATTGTACCGAAACCTTTGCCTGCCCATGCTTTCTCTGAATGTTACACCGTAGCATGAGGTGGAGTGTTGGGAAGCAACAGTCATCAACACTCTTCTAAAAGGCCACACATTGAGCAAACTTAGAATCCCAGGTGCAGATATAAACGAAATCATAGCTGAAGCAAATGTAGTTGTTTCTGCATGTTACGGAAGTAACGGTAAATAGGAATATGTTTGCTGTTTGGTATGAATATGGCTAGACAATAGCTCAACAAACAAGTCAATAAAACGGCGAAATTGATATCTTTTCAACCAACCTCTGAGTCATTTGTGGAAAATGTCAAGCGGGTACATCTCCAAACCTGTATTGGGTATGCTGCATCAGACCAAGATCCTCCTCAGCTAGACCCAGCACATTTATAAGCTGAAACATGGCTTGGCACATCGGTTGATAAAACATGTATCAGTGAACTTGTTCCTACTGGCTACCAGATCAAACATGTCCCTCGCAGTGGAAGACGTGGTGGGGGCGTAGCACTTATATACAGGGCCACTATAGACATCCGTATAGTAGAATCAAGTCGTGATAGTAACTTCTCTAATGTTGAGTTCATGGACTGTAATATGACCATAAATGGCTACTCCTTACGTCTAGCAGTGATATATAGGCCACCACCAACACGAGAAAATGGTCTCAAAACAAGTGACTTTCTTGAACACGAATGGCCAGTGTTTCTATCCAGATATGCAACTATAGATAAGAACATCATAATTGTTGGTGATCTTAACTTCCACTTAGACAATCCCACAGATAGGGATTCTGCCAGATTCATCAGTGCTCTTGACTCGTGTGGTATGAGGCAGCATGTCAGTGAACCCACACATATTGGTGGACATACGTTAGATGTTGTGATCACTAGAGATACTGAGAGCATAGTTTCTAATGTAGAAGTCACTGATCCCGGCCTGTCTGATAATTCTGGAAAAGTAGCGCGTGACCATCTCGCAGTGATTTTTAGTGTTAAAGCGGCAATACCTGCCCCTGTCAGCAAGACTGTATCTTCCAGAAAAATTCGCTCTATAAACATTGATACCTTTAAAACTGATATCGAAACATCAGAAACTCTACACGATGCTTTAAAATGCACAGACCTTGATGATCTCGTCAATGTGTACACGGATGAACTGTCAGCACTTATCAACAAGCATGCTCCGTTACGTACAAAGACGATTATTCTCAGGCCATCTTGTCCTTGGTTTAATGAACTACATGACGCTAAACACTGGAAACGTAAGCTGGAACGACAATGGCGTAAAACCAAACTAACAGTTCACCACGAAATCTACAGAAACCAGTGTGCAAAAATTAATAAAGTACTTAAACAAGCTAGAGTCAGTTATTTCTCTGACAAAATAGAATCCTGTGGACATGACCAAAAAAGTATCTTTAAGGTAACCAAACATCTGTTAGGCGCTTCAAATGATATCATATTACCCTCCAACAATTCATCTAAGAAACTGGCACAGGATTTCAGTGACTTTTTCATAAACAAAATAGAAACCATTAGATGCGATATATCTTCAGGAAATCATTCTGGTTCCAATTCCATGAATATTGACTCGGTTCAGGTACCACTAGAAAATCATCTGACAGATTTTACTCCTGCTACATCCAAGGAAGTGGAACGAATAATCCTACAATCTCCGAATAAATCGTGTGAATTAGATCCAATACCAACATGGTTGTTGAAATCATGTCTTGATGAACTTTTAAATGTTCTGACGAAGATCATCAACTCATCTCTACACTCGGCATACGTACCAAAGACATTTAAAAGTTCACGTATAAGACCTCTATTAAAAAAGCCAACCCTTGATCAAAACACTCTTAAATCTACAGACCTGTGTCCAATCTCCCATTTATCTCAAAGGTGTTAGAGAAGGTAGTCGACAAACGTTTGGAACAGCATTTGTCCCTTAACGATCTTCACGAGAAACATCAGTCGGCGTACAGAAAGTGTCACTCTACCGAAACTGCTTTACTCAAAGTCCAGAGTGACATCCTCCAGTCTTTAGACCAGAACAAGGTTACTATCTTAGTATTACTGGATCTCTCTGCTGCATTTGACACCATCGATCATAGCACACTACTCTATCGCCTTGAACATGAATTTGGAATAGACGGTAAGCCACTTGCATGGATGGCATCCTATCTAAGCGATCGTTATCAAACTGTGTGCATTGACGGCGAACTATCCAATCCAGTGCTTATGAAATACAGTGTACCACAAGGATCGGTCTTGGGGCCCAAAAACTATATCATGTACACCAAACCTGTAGGGGCAATTTGTAGAAACCATGGACTAAATCATCATTTCTATGCTGATGACTCTCAGCTATACTTATCATTTGAACCGTTAGACAAAATTTCTCAAGTTGAAGTTATATGGCGAGTTGAAACCTGTCTCAATGATATTGTCTCCTGGATGCACCACAATATGCTAAAACTAAATGCCGACAAAACAGAACTAATATTGTTTTGCTCCAAGCGCAATGTGGAGTGTATATCTGACATATCTAATAAAGTTGGAGACTCTGAGATAAAACCATCATCATGTGTTAGAAATCTGGGAGCATTTCTCGATTCCAAAATGGACATGGAACAACAGGTGAATGCTGTTTGTAGGTCGTGTTACGCCCAGTTACGACAAATAGGTCACATTAGACAATATCTAACCATTGATGCAACCAAAACCCTTGTAAATTCCCTTGTTACATCCAGACTTGACTATTGTAACTCCCTGCTTAGCGGTCTACCTAAGACAATTTTGAACAAACTTCAAACAGTTCAAAATACAGCAGCTCGTATCATTACTAGGAAATCTCGTTTCGACCACATCACACCAGTGTTAAAGGAGCTTCACTGGCTCCCAGTGCAATACCGGATTGACTTTAAAATATTGAGTCACATCTATAAAGCCTTAAATGACCAATCTCCAAGCTACATCAAAAACATGTTAAAGGTCTATTGACCACAGCGTGACTTAAGATCCCAAAGTGACACTCTGACTCTTGTAGTACCAAGATCTCGTACAGTTACATACGGTGACCGTAGCTTTGCAACTGCTGCTCCAAAGTTGTGGAACGCGCTTCCAGTGGGAATCCGGAATTCCAACACACTTGACACTTTAAAGAGATCACTGAAAACTCATTTCTTTTTAATGATATATAGTGGCTGATGTGTATTTTAAACTGGACTATTTCATAAATGATTACCATTGTTTTATCATCTTATTATGACAGTACTATATTTTAAACATGGATTTTAATTTTAGTCAGTATAATAATAATGTCTTAACTTTATCTTAGCAATATAATCTATACGTTGTTTTATATTTTACCACTTAATATCTTCATATCTTAGAGTTAATACATGTATTGTTCTTTTTTAAGTTTTGACTGTGTGTGAATGTATTATTGTTTTACTTGTAAAGCACTTTTGAACGTATGTTATATATGAAAAGGGTGCTATATAAATATGGCATAATAAAATAATAATAATAATATTTCAAACTTACTCGTGGTTTTGTGTTTTATGGGAGGGCTGGCGTGGCGCAGTCGGTAGCTCGGCGGATTTGTAACCGGAGGCCCCGGGTTCAATCCTCCGTGGTGCCACTGAGTTCCGTCGGTGTGTTCTTGGGCAAGACACTTTTCCATAGCCTCGTCCGTCGGATGGGGACGTAAACCGGGCGGTCCCGTGTATCGGTCTATCAACCGAGCACGTTAAAGAACCATAGGAATCTATTCGATAATAAGAGTAGGGCAGGTTCCCGGATTCCTATGTATCCTTCCCCTCTCTCTGGAGCGGCTCTAAATAACCTGTACTGTGTTGATGAGCCGTTAAACAACATTCAATTATAATAATTGTGTTTTATGGCCGTTTTGCATTGATGTTAGCATTCTCGGCGGCCTTACATCAATATTTTAAAATATGGCCAATTTAGAAGTCAAGTGAAGCTAGGAAATGGTTCATTGACCACATAAACCTAGTAGACACAAAACGTATTGTCCTAGCTTATGAAGAAGTCAAGATATTGTCATATTAAAGTCACGGCAGCCATCTTAGCGTCTTGGAAATTTGTATTTAACTTATAAGTAAGCTGAAGTCAGAAATGGATTCCTTGACCCAAAAAACCTAGCGATATACACCAAAATAATTGTCCTAGCTTACGCAGAAGCCAAAATATTGTTATTTTAATGTCACGGCAGCCATCTTGGCACCCATCTTGCATATTCTTTTTTAACCTATAAAGTAAGATGAATTCAGAAATGCATTACTTGGCCCAAAACACCTAGCTATAGACACCAAAATGATTATCCTAGCTAATGCAAAAGCCACGACATTGTCATAACGATAATTGTGGCTAAAGACGGGGTTCGTCAACCAGACTAAATAGTCTCGGAGTGGAGTCTTGTAACTTTTTATAATAATTTTGAGTGATATTAAATAGATTGAGATGACTTGTTTGAATTCACATCTAAAACTGCTAGTGCTACTACTACTACAACTACAACGTCTACTACTACTACTACTACTACTACTATTACTATTACTACTACTACTACCTCTACTGATGTGATAGTGGTGGTCGTATCGGTAGCGGCGACAGCAGCAGCAGTAGAAACATTAGAAGTAGTTGTAGTGGTAGTAGTATAGTAAGTAGCAGCAGCAACAACAGTATCAGCAGGTGAAGGTGGAGCAGCAACAGCAGCAGCAGTAGTAGAAGTGGTTGTAGTATACAAAGTTGCAGCAGCAGCAGCAGTATTAGTAGCAGCAACAGTAGCAGTAGTAGTTGTGGTAGGAAGAGGAGTACTAGTAGTAGCAGTAGTAGTATTAGTAGTAGTAGTAGTAGTGGTAGGAGGAGGAGTACTAGTAGTAGCAGCTGTAGTAGTAGTAGTAGTAGTAGTGGTAGGAGGAGGAGTACTAGTAGTAGCAGCAGTAGTAGTAGTAGTAGTAGTAGTAGTAGTAGTGGTAGGAGGAGGAGTACTAGTAGTAGCAGCAGTAGTAGTAGTAGTAGTAGTAGTAGTGGTAGGAGGAGGAGTACTAGTAGTAGCAGCAGTAGTAGTAGTAGTAGTAGTAGTAGTGGTAGGAGGAGGAGTACTAGTAGTAGCAGCAGCAGTATTAGTAGCAGTAACAGTATCAGTAGTAGTAGTGGTGGTAGGAGGAGGAGTACTAGTAGTAGCAGCAGCAGCAGCAGCAGCAGCAGCAGTAGTAGTAGTAGTAGTAGCAACAGTAGAAGTCCACTCCATTTGATACACATTTCCACTCCAAAATTGATAAAAATGTAGAGAGAGAGAGAGAGAGAGAGAGAGGGAGTTAAATCAGCACGGCGTTTTGACCCAAATGAATATCCTGATACTGTTTTAAATGTCCTAAAATAAAATACATATTCTCCCAGAGCCCGTCCAGTTTTGATTGCAGCGGGAAAACATGCAGAACGTTAGTAACTGGCGGCGTCAATGCACACAATGTCTCTGATATGCAAGAAAAATAATCTATCATGGGTATTCGGTTTATATTGAAGATAGGGAATTTCACACCGAGGTATAAGTGTTTTATCGGAACCGAGGCTCTGTCGATGATCCGATTAAAACACTTATACTGAGGGTTGGAATTCCCTATCTGAACCGAGTACCCATGATAGTTTCTTTTTCTTGCATATCAGAGACATTGTGCGCGTTGACGCCGCCAGTTACTAACGTTTTGCATTGCTCTCTTCTCCCGCAAACCGGATGTTCGTGCGACGGATGTTGGTGCGCGAGTGACTTTTATCTTTACCAATAAAGATAAGACTTTATCTTTACCCATAAAGATTATAAGAATCCATCATGAGTATCCATGTGAGATAGGGATCAGAATTGCAACCAGGCAGAGCCTCGTCCCTGGTTGCAACTCTGACCCCTCGGGTGAGATTTCCCTATCTCACATGGATCACTCATGATGGATTATTTTTCTCCCATTATGTGTTTATTACCGGCATAAAATCAATGACTTTGCTGATTTAACGCCAGAATAAGGCGACGTCGACGTAACGTCATGACGTCGTAAGTCACATGTCATATAAAATAGAGTTTCTTGCATACCAGATACGGGTATCCGCATTTTACGTGGGTAAAGATAAGAGTCACGCGAATCAATAATGACGTCAAGAACGTGAATATAGATGTATTACGTCAATGTGAGAAAAAAAAGTAAAATATTATTTTAATTAACTACCAGCACTAGAGCATGATTTTGTTTTTCTTTTTTTTACAAGCTTCCAGAAAAAGGCACTGTCAATTGACGTTACTTTATTTCGTCGTCTCTATCACGCACATATTGCCCTGCTAACTTGCGGTGATAGTTACGAAATATACGCTTTGCGTTTTTGTACTGTTTGAAACATATTTTCCGGCATTCTGGGTCTACCTTCCGAAAGCCATGCACTTTGTTTGACTCGCTTATTCCGGTGCATGTCTTTAATAGTTGTATTCCAATATGGTTTTAGATATGATCTAACTCTAGAGCTAGGAAATACATGCTGTGATACGTCCGTAATAGATTTAGTAATACTTGTATGCAATTTGTTAATATCATCTTTTACATGTTCAGCGTGTATTCTCACGCGCTCAATTGCATGTTCTAATTTAGAAGACAATTCCGTTTGTATATTTCCAACATAGATTGACTGTTATGCCACCTGATAGGTCTCCTTACACAGTTATACTTTGTAAAACGTATCTCAGTTTCTAATTATATAATTATCGGTCTATGCCTAGAAACATAGAGGCAATTATAATCAAGTATTTCACATCTGTTTATAATATCTATACATTCAATAAGGACAAGTATGTGATCTATAAGAGACTCATATACACAATCATAAGAGACATAACTCGATCGTGCACCTTGACATATGAACATGGTATCCACATCACATAAGTTAAGATCATTCATTAATCTAGTCAGTTCCATTCCTCGATTGTCGTTTTGTTTCAAATAGTGAGCGCCTTGAAGATGTGTATTGAAATCGCCCATCACTATTACTCGCTAACACGCGTGTTCATATATTTAGAGTAAGCATTCGCCACTCAAATTGAGAGTCACCCCAGGAAAATCACGAGGCAGTCTATGATCGCGCTTACATTAGAGGAACAGCGCTATACTGTTTACAAAAAGTTATGCACCAAACGGACTTAGGTCTTTCATCGTACTAATACGATGCACTTTGATAGCGAGGTTTTTTATTAGAATAGTTCCATCACTAGACCAAGCACTTGTAATACGCTCTGCTCGAAACAGTTTTCTTGCCTCGAACAGCAGCTGGCTTCTGGCTCTAGTGAGGTCTTCGTTTGTAACTGGGGGCCCGGGGTTCAATCCTCCGTGATGCCACCTTGGCACGAACACGAGCGCGGTAAAGTTTTTGCCTAGCACGGTGGGACACGAACTTGACAATGATGTTACGCGGCTTTCCCGACGACGGTTTGCCAACTCGGTGGGATCTATCGACCTCGGAGAGGTCCAGAGCAACATCCAGCGCAGTTGCAATATTGATGAGAATGTTGTCAGTATTCTCCCCATCAGACTCCTCAACTCCAGTTACGCGCAAGCAGTTGCGTCGACTATACTGCTCAGCAAAGTCATCAGTCAACTCAAGCTGAGTTACTCTTGACTTTAGAGATTTCCTCTCTCAGAACCTCAAACAGGAAGTTTCCAAGCTAAACGTTACTTTTTTATGTGACCAAGTCATTCGTTCACACAAAACTGTACAAAATCCGGTACGTTGACCAAGTTTTATTTTAATTAGAGTGGTGTCCCCTAATGCACTATTTTGGGCTTTAACTCCAGAGTTTGGACCAGATTTCCTACTCTTCTTCAACACCCATAAAGCTGCCATATTTTGGTGGCAGTGTCATCTAATGGCTGCACATCCAATTTCAGACTCATCTCACCTGCAACAACAATAAACATATCTGTCAGTAATTTTTAAAAATATTTAAAACCGAAGAACACACTATTGCTTTTTAGGCGTAAGAATCATCCTACCGTGGGTTTCAAGGGAGCTAACTGTGTAGTAAGACCTACAACAGGAGTATATATAAGGTGACGATGTTGAATCTTCGCTTTTTACAGACAGTTTGTTATTTATTTGCTACTAGGGGAAGATACCCCGGGAAGAGGGTTTTCCATGCTACAAATAAAATGGGGCACGGATATGTTTTGGGGGTAAGTGTCCTAAAATGCCAATTCACGGCAAACTAACGCTCTTTGGAATGTTATATTATAGGCCAAAACTAACAATACCATGGTGCTATAACAGGAGTATATATAAGGCGACGATGTTTAGTTTTCGCTCTTACGCTCAGTTATTTGTTATTTGTTATTTTTTATTTGTTTGCTACTAGGGGAAGATACCCCGGGAAGAGGGTTTTCTTTGGGGTCTTCAATGCTACAAAATATAAAATGGGCCTTGGACATGTTTTGGGGGTAAGTGACTTAAAATGACAATTCACGGCAAACTAACCCTGTTTGGAATGTTGTACTATAGGCCAGAACTAATTACACCATGGTGCTATAGTATTCATTCATTCCGTAAAAGTTTGAGAGGAACAGTTACATTCAATGAAATTGTATAAATGACGGGTTTACATATAATGTAGCGGCTGTTGCTACAATGTATTATTACCACATATCACAATATTCATTCCGTGAGACTTTATGAGGAAATAATGCAAAGGAACAATTAACAGATTTACATCCGCACATCGTTTTCATGGATGTAAATTATCCTGGATGAAAGACCAGCATGGTTTAACAATGTGAGAATATATAAGGGGACGATGTTCAGTGTTCTTTTTTGGCTCGCAGTACGGCAGTTATGAATAGACAGTTACGTGACAGTTACATAGGCGGCAAATGCCCGCGGCAATATTGGTTTATTGATTGCAATACATGCGAGCGGAAAGTGAACATCGTCTCAGCTATACTTCCGTTATAACACCGTGATGTTATGTACCTTTGGGTTATAATTTAACATCCAAAGAGTGTCTGCCATACATTGAAGTAACGTTTTAAGACATTTACCACGACACATAATTATGCAAGCCCCGTTATATTTGTACCATTGAAGCCCCCGAAGAAAACCGTCTTCCCCTACTTTCCAGTAGTATGAAATAAATGACACTTTGCGCAAGAGCGAAAAATAAACATCGTCCCCTTATTTATACTCCTGTTATAGCATCATGGTGTTATTAGTTCTGGCCTATAATATAACATTCTAAAGAGCGTTACTTTGCCTTCAATTGACATTTTAAGACACTTACAGTCAAAACATATCCAAGCCCCAGCACCCCGAAGAAAACCCTCTTCCCGGGGTATCTTCCCCTAGTAGCAAATAAATAACTTTGCATAAGAGCGAAATCTAAACATCTTCGCCTTATGTATACTCCTGTTATAGCACAATGGTGCTATTAGTTCTGGCCTATAATATAACATGCTCAAGTGCGTTACTTTGCCTTGAATTGACATTTTAAGACACTTACCCACCAAACATATCCAAGCCCCATTTTATTTGTAGCATTGAATCATCCCCCGATGAAAACCCTCTTCCCGGGGTATCTGCCCCAAGTAGCAAATAAATAACACACTGTATGTAAAAGCGAAACCCTATATATACTCCTGTTATAGCACCATGTTTTTTTTAGTTCTGGCCTATAATATAACATTCTAAAGACAGTCTGCAGTTATAACAAGTTCAATTGTACGTTTTCATTCATTCCGTGATTGTTTTATTGTAAGTTTTCACGGAATGAATGAATAGTAGTTTATGTAGTATTTATACCCGTGGTGTGCCTCTTGATTATATCTGTTTTTAGAAACCAAGCGTCTGAGTGACACTGACTTTTTCAGTTTACATGGATTATACGTCAGGGAAAATCCCAAAAACTAATAGCACCAGGTGGTTCTTAAACGGGCTAATGCCCATCTCTATATCTCATCCAACTTCAATATCTACAGCTACAGCATCATGTGCACATATTCAAGTTACACTAGAGCAACATGATCGAGAAACATATCGTTTTCAGTTTTCTGTTGCTCTAGGCATTTAAGAAATACGATAAAATTCACGTTTCCTCACAAGTGATCGTTTTAGATCGTCAGCTTTCAACGCAAAAACAGGAAATGGTGAATCATCAGAACGCAGTCAACCACACGCATGCGACATAAATTCAAAAAACAAGTTTTGGCGTTTCAAACTGCCGTTGGCTTTACGTTCCTAATATGCACGAATGCTTCATGGATAAATACCGTACTCATACGCGTAGGAGCCGGGGGAGTGGTAGTACGTTGAGAGTGGGTTGAGAGTGGGTTGCCAGAGTATGTTTTGGCCCCAAAAAATGGTTAGCTCTCAGAAAGTGTTTTTTTCCCTGAATAATGTTCTATGTGTTGGTGTCCCCCCCCCCACACACACACACACTCACACACCCCCACCCCCCATCCACGCACCCCATACCCCATCACGCATTATAATTGTTTGCCCACCCCCCATAATTAAAACATACTTTTTTTGATTGTCAAATATCTTCTTGAAAACGATAGACACCCCCAATAATAGAAAATGTTCCTACGCCCATGGTACTTTAAAGTTGGGAACGATGTTCGATAGGTTATGATTTCGCACACATACATAATACTTGTACACGTTAATTACGTATATACTTCAAAGTAATTACGAGCATGATCCAACATTAAACTGGCTCATGTTTTTGTGTCTGTTTCTTGGTTTCCTTGTTGACGTAATCGTTTATGAGTAGTCTAGATCATCTTTGACGCTTTCTTTTTTAAGACAAGAGTCTAGAAACATTCTTCTAAAGCAAGCGGCAGCAATTTTACCAAAATTCTGGTATCGTTTTTGATTTGATTGGTAGAATTGAATTGAATGTTGTTTAACGGCTCATCAACACAGTATAGGTTATTTAGAGCCGCCCAAGAGAGAGGGGAAGGATACATAGGAATCCGGGATTCCTATGGTTCTTTAATGTGCTCGGACCGATACACGGGTCCGCTCGGTTTACGTTCCCATCAGACGGAAAATTGATTGGTAGACAAAGACGAAAACGGCATCATTATATCGACGAACTAAATGTGGATGGTGAAACTTACTGTAATAATGTATGACATATTACATAAAGAACATGTGGTTTTGGTTTAAAAAAAAATCTACAAAAAGGGTCAAGACGTTTGTATTTAAAATCTCAGTTTAAAAGCGTCAAAGATGATCACAACTTAACAATTCAGCAGCACCATCACTTGATCAGCTCTATTTCAATCCACACTTAGAAAAGAGACGCACATCAATCTTGAGTTTTATATCAAGCATTAAATTTAGCACCGCAATGTATTAATCCTGTATCATTTTGACATTAAAACTGCTTGCATATAATTAAATAAAGATTTGAGATTTCAATTTTCTTGGTTACTCTACCAAATGTGTAAATGAAGTATTGGTGCATTTAAACGTTATAGTATTCTTATAATAAATGAATGAACAAATTCGAGTTATGTAGCACGGGATGCCTTGAGTTTTTAAAAAATCAATATTGCCGTTTGTCCGTTTAACCATCCAGTAAGTTTACATATGTTTCAATTCGGGCTACAATGGACTTAAAATGCTATACCATTTCTCGAAGTCCAACAATTGATTAAGGACACGAACCGTTTTTAAAGCTAAGTAATACTAATTTACATGCGGAGTAAATCAATTACGATAAAAAAAATGCACCCATACATAAATATGCAAGCAAATAATAACTTTAAAATATAAACTGCTTAACAACCAGGATTGAAAAACTTGTTATAAAAACTATTTATAACGACCAGGGAGACATTAGCTTCTGATATTGAAGATGTATATAGCGACAATAGCCTTGCTATATTGAAGATGTATAGCGACAAAAAGTGGGACATTAGCTCACAATATAGAAGATGTATAGCGACAAGTGGGATATTAAAGATGTTTAGCGACAAGAGGGGCATTATATTGCTATATTGAAGATGTATGGCGACAAGTGGGGCATTATATTGCTATATTGAAGATGTATAGCGACAAGTGGGACATAAGTTTGCAATATTGAAGATGTATAGCGACAAGTGGGTCATTAGCTTGCTGTATTAAAGATGTATAGCGACAAGTGGGACATTAGCTTGCTATATTGAAGTTGTATAGCGACAAGTGGGACATTAGCTTCATATATTGAAGATGTATAGCGACAAGTGGGACATAAGCTTGCTGTATTGAAGATGTATAGTGACAAGTGGGGCATTAGCTTGCTATATTGAAGATGTATAGAGACAAGTTAGACAATAGCTTGCTATATTGAAGATGTATAGCGACAAGTGGGACATTAGCTGGCTATATTGAAGATGTATAGTGACAGTGAGACATACGCTTGCAATATTGAAGATGCATAGCGAAAAGTGGGACATTAGCTTGCTATATTGAATATGTATAGCGACAAGTGGGACATTAGCATGCTATATTGAAGATGTATAGCGACAAGTGGGACATTAGCTTGCTATATTGAAGATGTATAGTGCCTAGTGGGACATTAGCTTGCTATATTGAAGATGTATTCATAACGTTCACATCCGGTCAACTTCAGGTAAGTTGCGATATTCAGTAGGTGAAAATCAAAGGGTTTTCTCGGACTTAATCCTCAATCTCTGTATGAAAAATGAAAATATTTGACCATGATTTTAAATTAAATATATCATTATTGGTCTTTTAAAATCAGACAACACCAAAATAATGTTCGTATCTTGCAATATTGAAAATGAATTGGGACAAGTGGGACATTAGCTTGCTATATTGAAGATGTATAGCGACAAGTGGGACAGTAGCCTGCAGTATTGAAGATGTATAGTGACAAGTAGGACATTAGCTTGCTATATTGAAGATGTATAGCGACAAGTGGGACATTATCTTGTTGTATTGAAGATGTATAGCGACAAGTGGAACATTAGCTTGTTATATTGAAGATTTATAGCGACAGGTGGGACATTAGCTAGCTATATCGAAGATGTATAGCGATAGGTGATATATACGCTTGCAATATTGAAGATGTAAAGCTACAAGTGGGACATAAGCTAGCAATATTGAAGATGTATAGTGACAAGTGGGACTTTATCTTGCTGTATTGAAGATGTATAGCGACAAGTGGAACATTAGCTTGCTATATTGAAGATATATAGCGACAAATGGGATATTATCTTGCTGTATTGAAGATGTATAGCGACAAGTGGAACATTAGCTTGTTATATTAAAGATGTATAGCGACAGGTGGGACATTAGCTAGCTATATCGAAGATGTATAGCGACAGGTGAGATATACGCTTGCAATATTGAAGATGTATAGCTACAAGTGGGACATAAGCTTGCAATATTGAAGATGTATAGCGATTAGTGGGACATTAGCTTGCTATAGTGAAGATATATAGCGACAGGAGGGACATTATATTGCTGTATTTAAGATGTATAGCGACACGTGGAACATTAGCTTGCTATATTGAAGATGTATAGAGACAGGTGGAACATTCAAAATTATAGCGACCTGTGAGATGTTAGCTTGCTATATTAAAAACTTAAAGCGACAAGTGGTACATTAGGTTGTTATATTGAAGATGTATAGCGACACTTGAGGCAGTAGCTTGCTATATTGAGGATGTATAGCGACACTTTAGGCTCTAGCTTGCTATATTGAAGATGTATAGCGACAATTGGGACATTAGCTGGCTATATTGAAGACGTACTTCCACAAGTGGGACATCAGCTTGCAATATTGAAGACGTAAAGCGATAAGTCGGACATTAACTTGCAATATTGAAGATGTATATTGACCAGTGGGACATTAGCTTGCTACAAGTATATCGACAAGTGGGACATGAGCTTGCAATATTGAATAGGTATAGCGACAAGTGGGACATAACCTTTCTATATTAAAGATGTGTAGCGATAAGTGGGACATTACTTTGCAATATTGAAGATGCATAGCGACAAGTGGGACAGTAGCTGGCTATATTGAAGATGTATAGCGACAAGTGGGACATAAGCTTGCAATTGTGAAGATGTATAGCGACATGTAGGACATTAGCTTGCTATAATGAAGATGTATAGTGCCATGTGGGACATTATCTTTCAATATTGAAGATGTATAGCCCAAGTGTGACATTATCTTGCTATATTGAAGATGTATAGCGATCAGTGGGACAGTAGCTGTCTATATTGAAGATGTACAGCGACAAGTCGTATAGTAGCTTGTTATGTTGAAGATGTATAGTCGCAAGTAGGACATTAGCTTGCTATATTGAAGAAGATTAGCGACAAAGTTGCACATTAGCGTGCAATATTGAAGATGTATAATGACAAGTGGGACATTAGCTTGCAGTGTATAAGATGTATAGTTACAAGTGGGACATTAGTTTGCAGTATTGAAGATGTATAGCGACAAGTGGAACATAAGCTTGCTATTTTGAAGACGTATAGCGACAAGTGGGACATTAGCTTGCTATATTGAAGATATATAGCGATAGTGAGACATACGCTTGCAATATTGAAGATGTATAGCGACAAGTGGGACATTAGCTTGCTATATTGAAGACGTATAGCGACAAGTGGGACATTAACTGGCTATATTGAAGATGTATAGCGACACGTGGGACATTAGCTTGCAATATTGAAGATGTATAGCGACAAGTGGGACATTAGCTTGCTATATTGAAGATGTAGAGCAAACAGTGGAACATTAGCTTGCAATATTGAAGATGTATAGCAACAAGTTGGACATTAGCTTCATATATTAAAGATGTATAGCGTAAGTAGGACATTACTTTGCAATATAGAAGATGCATAGCGACAAGTGGGACATTAGCTTACTTATAGTATAGCGACAAGTAGGACATTAGCTTGCAGTGTATGAGATGTATAGTTACAAGTGGGACATTAGTTTGCAGTATTGAAGATGTGTAGGTACAAGTGGGACAGTCGCTTACAATATTGAAAATATAGAGCGACAAGTGGGACATAAGCTTGCTATATTGAAGACTTATAGCGACATGTAAAGCGACAAATGAGATAATAGCTTGCTAAATTGAAGATGTATAGCGACAATTGGTGCATTAGCTTTCTATATTGAAGATTGGTAGCGACACCAGTGGGACAATAGCTTGCTATATTGAAAAGTATAGCGACAAGTGGGACATTAGCTTGCTATATTGAAGATGTGTAGCGGCACGCAGGACATAGACTTGATATATTGAAGACGGATAACGACTAGTGGGACATTAATTTGCTATATTGAAAATATAACGACAAGTGGGACATAAGCTTGCTATATTGAAGATGTAAAGCGACAAGTGGGACATTAGGTTGTTATATTGAAGAAGTGTAGCGACAAGTGGGACATCAGCTTGCTATATTGAAGAAGTGTAGCGACAAGTGGGACATAAATGTGCTATATTATATATGATGTGATGAATTATAGTAATTTCCCAGTTTGAGAAAATCTATAACATATCTCTTCCTCTACTGTGCTATCTAGCCTAGTGTGCAAGATAGTATAGTAGCCATATTTTAGACACTACTTGCTGAGCAGGTTGAAGAACTGTTAAAAACTTCTGAATTTGAAGAAGTGAGTGGTCCTGAAAATCCTATGCAACCAAACAATGCTGGAAATGCCCCCTGAACCCCAGCCGTCATCGTCTATGTACAGGATGGTTCGTGATGTCGCACAGCGCGAGTGATGTCACAATATGCATGTATTACTCCACGTTGTCGCCAAAGGAGTGACAGAAGAAGGAATACGTGTGTCAAAAGATGATTGGAAAGAATTCATCACAGAATCTATATTATTATATTAAAACTGTTGTCATGATACGGAAAATAATTCCCTCGAGAGAAAGATTCTTGCGATATAGAAACTCGTACTCAAGCGCAATCGTTTCTATATCGCAAGAGCGCACGAGTTTCTATATCGCAAGAATGTTTCTCACGAGGGAATTACTTCCCGTATCACAACAACAATGTTAAACTCTATATATTGAAGATGTATAGCGACAAGTGGGCCATTAGCTTGCAATATTGAAGATGTATAACGACAGGAGAGACATCGGTTTCTACTTCTAGCTTTCTGTTCTGACGTCTTCTATATTCATTTTTCATTCTTCATTTACACTAAATGTCCATATTTTCTTTTTAACTAGTTCAGTTAGTTAAAAGCACGAAAGGTATTTTTTTTAAACCCACATCAAAAGAAGGCGACTTCATACAAATCAGTAGTGTTATTACTTACTGATCCCTTATGGTCCTCAAGCCCACTCTCTGTGTTTTCGCTTTAGCCGGTGCTAGGGTGATTGGGAGGTGTTGCATTATAAATTGCCTCTCATGAACAGACTAATATTATCCGAGACTGCTACTTTTCTCTCTTTTTTGTGATCTTTGCTTTCAATGGATCTCCTTTTCAGTATGTATTCATAATGGTGATGATTAATTGATATATTGATGCGAAAGTGTTTACTTGAAGAAAGATATCCCGCCGGCAAATTCTTTGAATTGTATTTTAACTATTTTTCTAATAATCTTAAATACATTTTAGAATAATTGTGTGATTAGTAGTTTGTTTTGACCAATAGTTTGTAAAGTTTGTAACTAACCTACTCACAAACCTGACAAGTTACGGTAAACGTTGTGTGTGTGTGTGTGTGTTTCCGTTGTGAGGGGGTTTAAGCTTCTAATTACGGAACGACACAGCTCGAAATATTATCATTCAAGGCATGGGAATTATGGCTCTATTGTAAGTCCATACTACCATAATAACCATGATTATCACGTCTAATGGATATCCACTATATGGTACTCCAACACGAGGTAAAACTCATTTTTTATAAAAACCGAGGCTCCATTTAAACAGTTATACTGATGGCTGGAATTTCCTAAACCGGGTCTTGCATACCTCACTTAATTGACATAAAGTATGCGTTGACCTCGTCAAATACTAACGTTTTGCATCATTCGGAACATCTCGTACACTGCTTTGCAGCATTAAGCCCGGTACACACGGTAAGATTTATCTTATAAGATATGTCTTGTGAGACAAATTGCATCGTGTGTACAGGGGCTTAAGACACAATTTATGACCTGAAAGATGTCTTCCAGAAATAGAACATGCTCTATTTCCATAAGACAAGATCAAAAGCGCCGCCATTCAACCACACATGATGACACTGAGGCCAAGGTGTACTGCGTTCCAGATTTGACATAAACTTCGCAGCATAGGGTCTACATGCATTGTAGATTTGTACACGCGGGTATTTTAGTTCATACATAGCAACATGGCAGGAAACTGGACGAATGATAACATGGATGAATTGCTGGGATATTATGAGGAAGAGGAAGTTTTGTGGACAGTCACGCACAAAGACTACGACAAGAAAGATGTATGACAAGGCGCTTTCATTCGTTTACATTCAGGAAAGATCCAGTGTGCACTTATTTGAAGGTCACCAGAAAATCCCATAAAATTAATCTCACCGTGTGTACAGGCAATCTCATAAAATAGATTTTATCAGATTTGTCTTATAAGATTTGTCCTATGAGATAATCGTAATGTGTGTACCGGGCCTTACTCGAATGTAATTCGCAGGTTTCCATATTGGTTACGTCATCGCGCCTTAGATTCCCGCCAAAACCAATTTCCATTTAAAATCAAAGTTATCATCCAAATGTTGCAATGTTACTCAGCCTATTGCTCCATCAATAGTTTATTTACATGAAAGCAGTGACAAAACATTCATCTGCATTTTAAACAACAAACACCTAACACAAATTATACATTAATACATCAATACGTGTGGCTTGCGGCCATATTGATTACATAGCAGTTTACTATTTTCTGTGCTGTTGCCTTCCGGCGATTAAAATGTCAAGATTTTGAACAATCCGAATGGTTGTGATGTACACGAGGCGGGATACCGAAGAATGACGGGATTTGCCGAGAGTTCACGATTGGTTTTGCAAATGCAACTGTTGATATAATTGACGTCATTGTTGATGCGCGTGATTTTTATTTTCGGAGAATGTGTAAGATCAAGCCTTGAATTCACCAACAATTCTTGAGATTATTCTTAGTTTGTTTGTTTGTTTGTTTGTATGGACTTAAGCCCAAGTATGCAAATTTCAATCACAAATATTTCTATAAATTTGAATTATGGACTTACATAAAAAGCAGCTATTTATAAATATGTTAATACTAATAAATAGCAACTTCATCTTTGAAGATCATGTAAACGAAATGCGAGTACTTGAGCTTAAGCCTAACAATGGTTGAAAGAATTGTTGGTGAATTCCATGTCAGGCCTTGAATTCACCAACCATTCTTAAGATTATTTTTAAACTTACAGGAACAAGCGGCAATCTTTGTTTTTTACAAGCTCACGGCGGCCCATTAGCTTTTCTACATCAATTGCATTAGTTCAATCCTAAATATTAATTTTAAGAATAGATGAACGTTAATTGTGTTTGCATGTTTCAAACTGTTTATTCTAATGTATCAGTAATGTACATAAAATAAAATGTCCGTCCGTCACACTTTAACCTGTAATCTAACCTTGGCCATAACTTGAAAAGTATTTGACCTATGCTTATGAAACTTCGCACTATGCATCTCATCTTTCTGCACGCCGTTACACATGTCCAATAACCTTGACTTTCATTGTGGTACAGTTATGCACTTCTTTTATTAAACTTTAACCTGCGATCTAACCTTGGCCATGTCAGGCGACACAAGTGTTCTGTGGAACACCCTTCTAGTCACTTCAAAATATGCCTTTATTATACTAGAATTGTAAATTTCGGTGCTGATTTCGCAAGCAACACCATCCCCCTTCCCCCTCCCTACCCCCATTCTATTTTTCGTGCTGATTTCTTAAATTTAATGCTGAATTCTTCTCTTGATGTTTTGAATTTAGGATGTTTTGAATTTAGTATTAGGTTTTGTCAACAATATCATGCAATATGAGCTATTGTTTACATAAATTCCATTATCTCTAAATCAGAAATGTGGTAACTTGTCCCTGAATTAGACTTGCCCATGACTTTGTCATTAATTTACTGTTTAATTTCTTCTGTACTTTAATTCTTGACACCAGCGAACATTTTACTATGTCAGTATGTGAAAGGGAGACAAGCTTATGATTGCTTGATCATTTTTTTTTCATATCAGTTGATTTCATAAGTTTCTTTTACAGTCCGACTCAAGGGCCATTACTAGTGTTGCGAATATTTTGAAAATTCATAATACATCATCTGACTTTGTAAACCGATGATTGACAACCATTATTCAATTACACTTTAAAAACTGCAGCGGGTTGATTTCGAACCTTACAGAGATGATATAGACTTTACGTCAAGTACTAACGTATAATGTTACCATCGCTTTGCATTATATCACCAGATGAACCCGGATTGATTTAAAATGTATGCTCTGGACCATCCTTAACAAACTGATGATTTGCTGCTGTTTCCAGAC
Organism: Cyrtodaria siliqua; assembly: GCA_037043455.1. Taxonomy (NCBI): domain Eukaryota; kingdom Metazoa; phylum Mollusca; class Bivalvia; order Adapedonta; family Hiatellidae; genus Cyrtodaria; species Cyrtodaria siliqua. The sequence continues at coordinate 70,993 of JAWPHD010006680.1, read as the reverse complement.
CCACATTTTAGCAGTGGGTAGCCCAATGTTGTTGTTTTTAAAATAAATACATAGAAAAAAGAATCTGCGTATTGACCAGTCATGTTGAATTGAAAATTTCAATTTAAAATGTATTTCTATTAAATAAGCAATTACTCAAGTTATAGGACAGCCTTTACTTCTACTATAAGTGACCTGCAATACTGATCTATACATTCATCATTGAATATTTAGTTTAAATCTCACCTGGGGTATGTAATTTAATAGCACTTATGATATATGCAGTGGATTCAAATCGTTATGTATATCCCTTTAATCGAATGATACCATTAAAGCATTACCAAACCGCGATTATGGATAGTTGTTCTTGCCCGTTATACTGTTAGCAGCAGGTGACAGATCGCACCTGGCGAATCATTTACCTCGCTTATCTCCCTTGCATATGACGTCATCTACGAACCTCCATATTGTTTTTATACTGCGACAATGGATTTGTCAGGTCTCGGGGAAATTGAAACTGTTGACTTAAATCGGGGAACCCTGCCTACTTGTCTGAACCATGGGTTTACACGGTTGATACTGATAACAACAGCGAAAACCATTCGTCATCTAAGAGTGATTTGATCCTCAAAATATACATGGAACGGATCGGTTATAATGAAAAGATTGTTTTGTGATAGCTCTTTGCCGACCTAAAACTATAGGTACGTCATTTGAGTTTCGTATGTTTTTCACGCACTGGACGTTTTTCCTAGATTTAAACATTGATTTTTAATATTTTATATTTTTTTAAACCTTGTTCTTCCTATGTATTGAACAAGACCGAGCCAATCGTCAGACAGTATGAATGGGCGGAGTACTGCACAGTTGAAGCTTTTGGAAAACGTGAAAGCATTATTCTGTGTAACTTTTATTATCATAATTATAGGCATAACAAACGAATATGAAACAGTATTATCATTAACATATTTCTCATCCACTAATTATTTAGATTATTTCGAGCCGCTGATACATAGCCGAGAAGCAGAGAATAATTTCAATTATTGACGTCTAATTTTTTTTTACTTATGGATGTTTATAGATGCACGTTGATGCACACCGTCGCAGAACAAAAATCGTCCGTAGACGTGTATTTCATGCACTAAGCAGAGAATTGGTTAATTAAGTCTCTGTACATAGTAGAGGATAAAATACGGTACTCGGAACCCCGATCCGGCTAGAAAAAATTACAATGAAATTGATAGCTGTACATAATCACTGAACTTCCTCAGCAAAGCACGTAGATAACATCCAGATTGTTATTGACATGGAATATGACACAATGTAAGAGTTTATGAGTAGGTAGCCTATATGGAATGAAAGCTTCGGATTGCATAATTATACAACAAACATTTATAGAAGAAGAAAGAGAAGGCGTATATATAACACTTCCTTACATAATTACAATTCATCAAAATTTCCTGTACACATATCATATTATATTCACAACAGTCAACTAAAACAACTTGTTATCCGTAAGATAAATATATATCATATAATGTTAATATTAGTACGGATATACATGCCTATTAATCCTCCACGGATTTTTAATAGTTAATAATAGCTGCAATTCATTTGCTGACTACTTTAACTTAGTTTGTCTACCACAGACTTTAAATAAACAATGACATAGATACCCGTTGTTGAGTGAAGACAAGTTTTAACCCAGTAAATTAAAACACTTCACTGACAGACAAACTACAAGACACACAGTCCCAGTAAATGAAAACACTTCACTGACGGTCATATAAGTTTACAACCATGATGTATACATTTACTTATGGGCCCGTAGGACTGGTCATATTAATCAATCATATTATAAATGGTACGTAACTATCTATTTATTTACACATGTCCCTGCAATAAATAAAGTACTTACAACTTATCACGCGCAGTCAATCATTTGCGCAAATAGTGACTAGAATATACGTATAATTAAAAATAGTGTGAAACATTTTTACAATAATTTCCAACATACTGACACGTTCAGTTTCAATTATTGAGAAGTATTTGAATCCTGATAATAATACGCATATCTGTTCTCGATGACCATTAAGGATGAATTCATTGTAAAGTTTTAATCCATTAATTTCTATAGTTGCATTCCATAGTTTTTGTCTCCCGGAAGCATGAACTGAACAGTAGTGCATAATATGTAATAGTAAGTTTTCTACTAATAAGTTACACATCGGACACTTTTCTGGGCGAATGAAAGAGAACAATTTTCCAAGTATTGATATTTCAGTAAGATATTGTTTCTTTAAATCCGGGTTTCCTCTGCTTAATTTCCAGATAGCAGATGGTCCAGACCTGTTAAATATGCATTCACATGGTATATGATTTAACTTAAGGTTAACTCTTTGAAAACAAACAAACAGCTATGTACATCACAATCGAAAATCCCTTTGACAGTTGAATCCTGAAATAAGACTTGGACACACTACAGAAGTGGGAAGCTGTAAGGGAGAGGGACTTCAATCCAAGTAAGTACTAGGTCCTACATGTGACTAGATCAAAGCACCCAGTCCACACACCATACACAATCCATGGGCAAGTCTTAGAAATTGGAGACGATGGAAAGTACCTTGGTGTAGACTATAGCTCCAACATTAGCTGGAATCGCCACATACACAGGTAAGTACTGAAAAGTTGATCTCTTGGAAGTATGAAAAAACACAAACAAGAGCAGTTATTTACCGTTTCATTTAACAATTGTTTACTATAGATAATCATAAAAAGAAAACTGTTTCACTAAATTTCAACCTACATTAATTTGTCTCTTAATACATTCCAATTGATTTTACTGGCCTTTGTATTGTTTGACTTCGACATTATTGTGCAAGGAATGTTTCCGATAAAATGATTTCGTTGTGGGATGTAACTGAAGAAACCCACAAATGCAAACCCACACTGTAAAATGCACTTAACTGAGATATGCACGTAATTAACAGAGTACTCAACTGCCAAATTGTCGGAACCAATCAGATGTATTCTGTCATTTGCAACTATCAATGATAACAGCTGTACCCTTGACCTGTTTCGTAAATAAACACGAACTTTTTTTGCATGTGTTGTGACCCCTCCTTTTCTGGTGATTTTTCAAGTCGAAAATGAAGTTTTCTATCTGAAAATTATACTGCTGCATTGTCCATACTTGAGTTGAAGTTGCGGCAAATCATTAATATGTGACATTTTAACATTGGTGTAAATGGGGAAATAATTAGTTGGTTCATACCTATACAGGACTCAGTGGGAGTTGGTTTTACTTCCGGTCACCTATTGCATTAAAATCCTGGTTCTTTCTGCCTAGTGTATTGGTATGTTGATAACTCGGTATTACTGAAGGGAAAAAACTTTTCGATTATTTATTTTTTATTATGAAAATCAAACTGTTTGCATTATCATATGTGTATACAAATCTAATTGAGAAAGCGCATAATGTTAATGTTATACACAAAAGTGATCGAATATCGGGACCAGGTCGTCCTGGACGGAAGATACTTTCCAGGTTACAGAGGTGTCCCTGGACTGAATTCTGATTCTTTCCAACTAAATGATTTCTTTCTCAAAATACTTAATTTAAATGTAAAATTTACACTTTTCAGTTCAATTATTAGTTGTGTCTGAAACGCGTAGTAAAATTGAAATTTAACAGCGTAGTAAGCAAAATGTTGTGGTTAGTCTGGACGGAAGCTACACTTATTTTCGAGTTTGTATTTTCATTTCCTTCTCTGCTGCGTTCCAGTCATTTATTTTGATCAGGTAGGAAATGAAATCATTATGGGCGGGTTCATAATGATTCAACGTTTCAGTTTATCCAATACAACTGGACAACGTATGCCGGTTGTAAAAAACATATTTATGTGACTTCCTTACTGAAGTCACTGATAAAATGAATAAATAGAAGACTGTGTGTAAGTAAAATCGTATTAGTCCTGTGACATGCAAGATGAAGGTAAGACTTATTTACGTTATTATACTGACGGTCAATGAACACGCTTAACTCCATATGTTTATTCTTTTGAATTATTCGCAAACCATTTGGAATGAAACTGCTGAACCAATATTTTGTTATATTTGATGTATTTAAACTTTTTACCTAACTTGTCTTACACGTTTATTGGTAGGCTTTTATGACAAGAGTTTACGCAGTTATTTACCTTTTCATTTAACATTGTTTACTAAGGATAATCATAAAAAGGAAACTGTTCCACTGAATTTCAACCTACATTAATTTGTCTCTTTATACATTCCAATTGATTTTACTGGCATTTTTATTATTTTACTTCTGACATTATTGTGCAAGGAATGTTTCCGATAAAATGATTTCGTTGTGCGATATAACTGAAGAAACCCGGAAATGCACGTGCATTGCATTACAACACAGAGGAATGCCCTTAATCCTAGAATGCACTCAATAACAGATGTTAAATGTCCAGTCTTCCCGAAATTGGCGGCCAGTATGCCGGAAAATAGTGTCGGACCGAAAGAAAATTTGTCTGTCCGAAAATTGTTTCTTCAAACATTTTCGGTTTGTGTTATTTAGGAAATATCTGGTTAAAATTAAGTACTTTTACAATTTTTCATAAGAGTTTTATTTCAATCTCATTTGCGTAGGTAGGACATTACAAGTTAGTAAAACATCGGGAAGACTGAATTATGTCGACTCGTTTTATGGATTATATCATGTTTTGTCAAAAATACCTGAAATTCTATTTGTTTTGTGGTGCGTTTTTTTTGACCGTGAGTATATTTTACGAATATCGAATAATTCTAACGGATTGATTATTGCTTGACGGGATTCCAGTTTGGCTGAGTTTGACTGAGTCGTTATAATTTTCAAATCAAATAAAGACTATGGAACCTTCGTTGGGATTGTGAAATTAGGTGATTGTTTTATTTTTGTTGTTGTTGATTATTGTGTTGTGGTTAATTTTTTTTTAGATTATTTAAACTTAATATCTAGTTAATATCCACTACAAAAAACACTAGCATTTTAAAAGATTTCTAATTAAACAAATATGATTAGAACAAAAACCCTTAACTCTTTATAGTTCATTTCCCGATCTTTATAATAATATTTGTGTTTTTTATATAGCGTATGAGCATCAGTATAGTCACGTAATAATAATTGAAGAAAACAAACATTAAAATAATCACAATACAAATAAGTAAATGAAAATAAATATTATGTAATGCGTTATGTTTTAAGAAACAATGGGATTCTTTTCAAATCGTATGGAGTTTGACTTAAATAAGGAAATTAATTATTAGTTGACTGCTTAAATGTTGCGTTAATGATAATAAAATCGAAACGGAAAGATAACCAAACACGACTGCAGACTGTTCTTTTCCAACAGTTCTGCCCGGATCAGTTCTGTTTCGCGAGTGGATGCGGATTGCCAAATAGGTAATTATTATATACTGAAAGAAAAAATAAATGCATGTAATGGGATTACTTTATGTCAATCAGGCGACAAAAATGTATTTTTTTCCTTGCAAGCATCTACCAGTAATTGCTGGAGGCAATTGATTGTCCTTTAGTACCTCAAACTTCAGAAAGCATCTGTGCACTAGATTTGGTTACGCTATTGAAACGTGTACGTGGGATTTAGTTCCAATATTTATCCAATTTTTTTAATGCATTTTTGTACGCATTAATTTATTTTTAATGCGTTTTTGGAGAAAAAAAATGCGTAATTGCACAGACACACGTCTTATCTGGAGCACTGAATATTAATAAGTGGCTGTTTTATGTCGCACATTGAGAATAAAATAAGACGAAAACGTGTACGTTTGGATTAATTTTGAAGTAGCTAACCCGTCAATAACAGCCAAATTTTACAACATATGTACACCGTTTTTTCAACCTACTGACGACGAGGTATATATATAACTTACATATTTTGAGAATCTGAGCTCTAGAGACACAGTATAAACGGCTTTAACCAGCCGGGCCAAATTACAAAACTGGAGCTTGAATTAAGAGTTACCAACTGATACAGTCACGGGTATTTTAAAAACCCATGAAACATCCTACACCTTTAATAGGCACATTTGCATTATTATATGACCTAAACACCTGGATATGGTATTGGTGAAATGTTTTGTAGTGTAATTTTGCCGTTATTTGTCGGGTTATTAATCTTTAAAGTTTCACTTACATTGTACAAATGTATGCATTATTAAATCAGAAGCATTTACATCTATGGCGATACATAATATTTCGTTAAGATAATACATAAAATTATAAAAAAATATTTTTTAAAAAAAATCAATAAATGAAATGACTATTTTTTTTAATTAAACATTAAAACTTAGTATTAACTTTACGTTTATATGTTTTCACCGCTTCATGGGTCTCTATATCCGGTGTATGAAAGGATAAATGGCTTATATTATTATTTCCATATAAGTAGCATTGACCTGATGGTACAAGTAGCATTGACCTGATGATACTAGTTTTAAACCTACGGTATTATGGCCTAAGGTATTATTTCCATATAAGTAGCATTGACCTGATGGTACTCGATTTAGACCTACGGCGTTATGGCCTACGGCATTATTTTCATTTATTTTGTATGGTGTTTTACGTCATTTTGAACACGTGTAAGGTTATATATGACAGTCGATTGTTTTGTGGTGGAGGCAGACCACCCCTTTTTCCTTGTTAGGACCAGTACTGTACACATTCCGACATCGTAACACTTCCTCACTTACACGTATTATTTTAATATCAGTAGCATTGGCCTGATGGTACTGGTTTAAGGCCTACGGTTTCTGACCTAAGTTATTATTTCCATATAAGTAGCATTGTCCTGGTGGTCCTTTTTATGCATATACTATTGTTTTCAGATAAGTATCGTCGTACTAGTGGTGCTAGCACTGGCAAGCTTTGGGAATGGAAAGCCGAGGTCATCCAGCAAATTTGAAGGATTCTTAAGTGAGTCAGTTGACGTTCATTTAACCTTCCATTCACCGTAGTCTATGGGTTAGTTCGAGTTATGCTGCGTAGCAGAGATGTTGCGAACGATAATTCAATTGTCCAACACTGTTCACGACGTTGCGTTGTAACCTTTCTCGCCTCTCACCGCTGCGGGTTCGAATCCCAATCACGGCTCAAGTGTTAGTGAGAAAGTGTCGATTCTTACGGATGGTGAGATATAAACAGTGCCGATTCTAGCCAGGAAAAATGGATTGAAAGGCGAGAAGGTTTACATTACAACACAACGTCGTTAACCACTCGACCACGTATGTCCTAAAAAGATCTAACACTCGTGCCCATTTATGATTGAATTAAGTAGACTCTTTGAAACGAAAATCATATAAAGTTCGACCGGACGTCTCATCCTATACTTTTTGCCAACGAGTTAAATAAATTCATAGAATAGCACTGTTAAGCCACACAATGTATGTGTTTATCGCATGCCTGAGAGTACTTTCTATTGTCCAAAGTCGTATGATATATTCAATACAGGAAAACGAAAGTGTACTGATATTTCGCATAACGGCACTCTTTTCAAACAGTGTGCCGTTATACCAGATATCATACAAGGGGGTGGCTAGCGATAAAACAGTCGCTTGATGTTACATGCATATACCATAAAAATATCTCGACTTACGCCTCGATATATTTCATGATATATGCTCGTTACACCTCGTTAGACATTCTATAACTAATATTTATAATGCAATTACTAATTTGTGTCTTTTTGTTTTTTATTATATAAGACATTATTTCCAAAGATCAATAATTGACATACTTCATTTGTTTCTTCTTCAAAATCAGTTATTTTCCCTTGCTTGCAATATGCATAATACAAAAAAAGACATTTTGAAAAACAGAATATTGATTAAAGCTACAGAGTCTTTACATACATTGATTTCTTCTTTGTAGGTTTGCCTTTATTTATAACTTCATGTTAACCAGCTCATGTCGAAATCAGGTATTTAGACTAGCAAATATAACGCAGGACATCATTTATTGTATATACATCGACCAGCACACATCGTACCTGTACACAGGTAACTTCATTATGACTTACAGAAGAAGACAATGAGCCTCTGTCGGGACTCAAATACACGACCTTCTGATTTTAAGTCAGGTGCTCTGTCCACTGAGCTATATCGCTTCTTGAGAAAATGGTATGCAAACTACGATTTATTATGAGGCAAAATAACTTAACATATTTGAACGCAACTCAAGATAAATTCATAAATATATAGTCCATCTTGTCGGACGTGTAAATTAATATTGCCTGGTGTAATACTATATGTTATCAATATTAAACTAATATTCCGCCTCAAAACAACCGTATCTCGACTTGCTATTTAGCGCTTGATGAGTTTGTGGGTTCTCTAGTAATTACGTAACGCCCATTTAGTGTTAATAATGCTAGAACAAGAAATAGCCGTGGTCTAGTGGTTAAACGTACGTCCACCAAGACTTAAAAGTGCAACGGCTGTGGTTCAAATCCCGTTCCGGGCAATTACATATGTAATCACATATATTCTGAAGCCGTATAGTTATCGATGTTACCTGTACGAAGGCTAAACAAAAACGTGATATTTTACGCATCGATTTCTGCCTTATATTCCGACTACTGGGGTGTTCGTCGATTTGAAACTAGTTCACACGTGACTCATGCATATACATGAGTTATTGCCAGTTAAAATAGAGACTCTGTAGCTTTAAGGTATTTATACAACGCTGAATAAATATATTTACATGCTATAAAAATACAACAGCAAAGAAGACATAATACATGTATAGCAAACTAACCTGATATTGTTTCCTGTTCTAAGTTTGATAAAAACTAGTGAATTGGCATTAATACAGACCCGATTAGGCTGCTACACTGCGCATGACCCGTTTTACAAACTCAAACAATTTATTAACGGTTGTGTAGCAGTCTAAGACACGATTTGCTGTTAGAGTCTCGTTTATGGTCCGCATCCGGTACATTACGACACCTTCGGAATCAAACGATTTGCTCTAAATCATCCGGATGCGACCTATGTACGGATGCGATCTATTTCTTGCATTCACTTTTGTAATATAGAAAGTATTAAAGCAATCAGGTGCTTAGCTCTGCCTCTAACCCTATCACTAACCCTAACGTTTATAACAACTAATTTTCATACAAAAGCAAGAAAAAATCGAAGTCCTGCCTCGATAGCGTCTCTCTCTCAATGGTTGACTTTGCTAAGCGATCACCGTTTTCATTTCAGATACATGCAATGGACAGTATCTGTGCAGCAAAACTAATAGTGCCAGCAGAACTTTCAAGAAAATAGAACGTTCTAGGCTTTGCGACGGATTTGGTGACTGTCCGAATTCAGACGACGAATTAGACTGCCGTTTGTTTATATTTTTACCTTTAATTTGGTTATATAGACATATTCACATTGAACTGTTTATTTATGTTTTATGTTAACTAGTACATGTTTGTTAACAAACCAAAACAAATTAAATCATTTACTTCTTCAAATGATCCCGAAAAATGACGGGATTGGTCGAGTTTTCACGATTTAACCTAAATGTGTTTCTTTGGTCATCCTAAGCCGTCTCCTACGTATGCTTTGTATCACTGTATTATTAACTGATTCTATACTTCCTTTCAAACTACCAACAACTCGTGTGATATAACAAATAAAGCTGCGCAGCTGACCTCAGTTTTGCATATCATCGTTATGTTCTGATCGACGAAATGTTGACGTAGTTACGGCCCTTTAAATATTTTTGATACCCTAATATTATTCTGGGCTAGTTCTCGTGAACCCCTGCCGGATTTCAACGAAACTTGACAGTGATGATTAGTATCAAGACTAGTTGTGTATGTAATCGCCGTATTCCGGTTGAATGATATTTGGCAGAGTTATGGCCCTTTAAATGTTTTAATACACACAAAAAATTCCAGACTAGTCTCTTCAGAACTCTTGGCAAGATTTCAAAGAATCTTGGCAGGGATGATCAGAACCAAGCATATTTGCGCATTTCATGGCCGTGTTCCAGCTGAATGAATGTTGGCAGAGTTATGACTCCTTTAATGTTCTATTAAGCTAACATTGTACAGACTAGTTATCCTGAACCTTTGGCCGGATTTCAACGAATCTTGGCAGATATGATCAGTACCAAGCCTAGTTGCGTAGCTCATTGTCATGTTCCAGTTGACGGATTTTTGACAGAGTTATGGCCCCTTATACATACTATTTATCTTTAGCCAGCAGAGGGTACACAGGCCCTCTTGGGCCTCTTGTTTATTAAAGTATTTCTTACCATCGCATTTAGTTCTTAGATATAAAGACGAAGAAGTTTTCCTCTTTATGTTTATATATAAATGTATTGTCTTTCTGCCTTTCTGTATATCTTGGATAGCAGGTGTTCCTGTCTCAGCCAATCAGAAACCTTACCAGTGTATCGGCAAAAAAAACAACTTGTTCAGGAGGTCTTGTCTGGACGTTTGTCTTGAAAACAAGTAAGCGTCGCAGATGATCTAGAATAAGCCTTCTCTGTCATAATATTTTAAAAGGAATTCGTGACTCTAAGGGTCAGAGAAACGCCAACAAAAAAGGTCGGAAATACTAAAAAGCAATCCGGACCTTCTTTGACCGTGTTCGCAGCCTTTTTTAATATCATATTTAATCTGGCTGTCTGTGGTTAGGGAAACTCCCATAATAGATCTCCCGGGAGGGAGAGGAGCTGCCTCCTTCTGTGTTAAGTCAATGTGTCCAGAGTATGTATGCATTTGCAGTAAACTCCTAGGGCCAGGTTTTATTTCATAAATGTTTACTTTATTTAAATCCAAATCAAAACAACGACAGATTCTGACAGTTTATACATTGCAATATCGGTAGAAAACGCGAGTAAGATTTTGAACAGGTAAATTAATCCCCAGGTCCATGTATGATGATTTCTGACACTTTAATAAACATTTAACTTGTATGGCCACTGACCTTTAACATTACAAGTGTCTGCAATCAAAGCTGTGTGTATTCACATCTGTGAACAAAAATAGGTATAATGTATTATATTACTGAAGTTGAAACGGTCAACCTTTGCAGAAGAATTTATAACATTAGGTTTCCGACATTGATATTGTTTGCAGCGGTCAATTGTCACGTGATCTCGAGGTGTCCAATGCGATTATAAATATTTCCCATTGAAAAAAGACGACCAACAGTTGCCACTCAAAGTATAGTCTAGATCATCTGCAACGCTTGCTCTTTTTTTTTGCAAAACAATCGTCTAGAACATTTCTTCTAAAATTGTTTTGACGCGTCAGCCATTTTACCGAGATTCTGGTATCGTTTTTGATTAGCTGATGCAGATGTACCTCATATCCAAATTACACAGAATGGTATAAAGACAATAAATTATTACCTAAACAAAGAGAGAAACATCATCACTATATCGAGAAACTAAATGTGGGTGGTCAAAAGTACTATAATAAGAACAAATATTACTGACATGTTTTTCCAGTTTCAATTTATTTTCTGCTCAAACGGTCCAGACGTTTATATATTTTACGCACGAGCAATGTCAACCATATAGTATAAGACAATAATTCAATACTGTTGTTTTGAACATACTATTAGAAAGAATACTCATATGGCAGAAATTGTGCGCTTTATATTCGAAAAGTTTGGTACAGTTTTACTCAAAGGTCACATAAAAAACAAAGCAATTTTGAGTAATATTGTACCAAACTTTTCGAATATAAAGCGCACAATTTCTACCATATATGTATTCTTTGTAATAAATAGCGTTGAATTACTGTCATGCTATTTATATACGATTGAAATTGCTCATGCCTGAAATATGCATTTGGTTGAACGTTTCGCTTGACAATATCCCATCCATATTGAATCGTTATTTTCCTTCTTCGTTTGTTTTAAAGATGGCCGACCAAAAGCACGCAACTCGTTTAATACCGTTTATGTATGTTTAAAGCTTGTAAGCCGCTGGCAGTACCTCTTAATGGAAAAGTGGAATATACTGGCGATAATCGATACACGCTCAAAGCCTTCTTCTCCTGTGATCCACGCTTCGAACTTGTGGGTGCTAAATATAAGACTTGTGTGGCCCCTGGACAATGGTATGGTGAAAGCCCAACGTGCAAGGCCAAAGGTTTGTTTATACGTTAACATACGTTCAAATTATATATTTATATATATATATCTCTTCATAACTAAATGTCAGGGTACAGCTCTACCCTCATCCAACCAGATATGTTATTTTATTAGTATCACATTTGGCTCCAGAGTTTCTATTCAAAGTAATCAGTTTCTGCAACACTGCCAAAAGATAAGTTGTTTTTAAAGAGTTTTATTTAAACTGCCGTGTATTTTAGTGTTTTTTTGTTTCGTATTGATCCATTGCTTTTTGAAAGGTATTTTGTAGATGTATGTATTTTCTCACCCTTATGTAGGCTAACCTTAAAATGTTGTGCATGAGGTCGGGATCTGGTGAAAATCTAATGTATATAGACGAAAACTGGTGAATGCATTGCGTTAAATACGTTGCTTCCATAGAATAATGACTTAAAAGAGTTAATATGTGTAAGTCCAAATTTGACCACAATGCATACAGTCAAGAAGGCTTACTATTATATGTGTGATATATAGGAATGATTAAATCCATAAGTTCTTCCATAAGATTTCGGACAAGTTTGGCAAACCATACCAAGTCCTATAAAATAAGAATGTTGATTCCCGGTAATGGAGGTCGTACACACGTGAATGTTGTTATTTTATTATTTTCATTCTCTTAGAACTTGCGAAGAACTTCACAATCGAAATTAATAATTTTAACTTTAATCCCTTGTATATTTAAACAAAGAGCGGCTTTAATGGTCAGGAGACACGGGGTCCGAAATAAACCAACCCAACCACTCTGAGCCTGTAATTTAAAAATAATAATAGTAGTAGTATTTCTGACAAAAATGGAGATTCAGATTACTTGCATGTGTAATAACTATAAGGTATAAATACACTGTATATTGATTATTTCGTTATTTTAGAATGTCCACTGACATTCCCTTTGTATTTGAACAGGTGTAAATCGTTTGATGGAAAATAAAACTTGTCAAAATACTGTACTCTAACTACCATTATTGGAAGTTAGAGTATTGCGGACAATTGAAATGGACATGCTACAAAAACAAATAGAGTATGTCCTCATCGAGTTGGTTGATTTAAAAATCAATATGGGCGTAGTATTACTTTCTGTTTGTATTGCCATACAGGTTGTGCACCACTAGCCGATCCAGAACATGGCACAGTAAAACTGTCTGAAGGGACACAGCTGTATAGTGTCGCTTTATACGAATGTGACGTCGGATATAAGAACATAGGTGGTGCGTCTACCACGTGTCAAGCAGATGGGTTCTGGGATGAAACATGCCCTACTTGCACTCTTATAGGTAAATCCAGAGTTATGATTGTCAATTTTTATCTGGGAGGAGATATAGTTATTCCTTTGAAAAATGCCTTTTAAAATACATAAATATATGTCTTGTGATGTAAAGAAATATAAAAAGGTCGGACAGGGAAAGTAGCATTCAAGGAGGACAGTAAACCACAAAACACAGAAACAAACACGCAAACAGACAAACAAGAAGGCAAAAGCAATAATAAATGCAAACGACACCACAACACAAAAAGGGTTGATAACAGGGCTACCGCCTTGGAACGGTCAGTGGCAAAGTAGGCCACTGGGGGTTTAAGCCGGTTCTAGGGTGCAACAAACCTCACACTTACCCTACTGTAATGTTTACATTTCATACAACTCTTTTAGACGTCTATGTATTTTATATGTTTTTTATAAGTTAGTTATTGTAAACATGTTTGTAGTCTTAGGTTTTATATTGTTATGCGTGTATATAGAAACCTTACCTGTACTTTGTTATCGAGATATTTTTACGCCTTAGACTGTCACCTACCGCTGGAAGCAGCTCACGGACGTTTCAAAGTAGTGGGTGGTCCACAGCGCGTAGGCGCCAAGGCGTACCTCGAGTGTGACCCGGGATACGCGGTTGATCCGGCCGTTGTTATTGAGTGCCTGGAAAGCGGTAGCTGGTCAATGCCGAATTATTCATGTCTACCAAAAGGTGAGTGTGACAATACATGTTTACTTCTACTGCAGTGATCTATGTTTGAATGTTTGAATGGTGTTTAAGGTTATTTTAGTACTATGTTAGACGATCAATATAATTTTGTTTGGGAACTCATATATTATTGCCTTAATAATTGTTTTATAAATACCCCACTACCCCATCTCACACCGTGTTTTGTTTTTTTTATTATTGTTTTGTTTTTTTATTCGCAGCATCTCGATCACACCTTTCAAGCATGTCACAAATCAATCTCTACCAGAGTCATTTCTGACTCTGTCAACGTCAAAGAAAGTAGGACGAACGGTTAGGTTACGTGATTATTCAAAATAAGTTATGACGATGTTTATAATAAATCCTTTTGCATGATCCGCAAAGATAAAATATAGACCTGTATTCAATATTTAAAAAAAAACACTCTATAAGTTAATTTTTCTTAGTAATTTAGTAATTTTCTGATATCGAACTTCGGCTTAAAATGTTTGCATGTGCGTTTCGATTGAGGAGACCTAAGGACGTATTATTGTTGTAGTCAAATAGTCCCGATTAAAACTAAATTGATCATGCATTAATTCAAATCTTGCAGCATGTAATTTGCAGATATTCTGAAAATTATGTTTACACAATAAATAAATACGTTTCAGGCAAACATATTCCAATTCAACAGGTTTTACCAAAATCGTGTAATTTAGTAGTTAGCAGAGATATATGTCAGTGCAAGGAACGATAACTCTGCGTGGAGATTGATCTCAAATGAATCTAGAAGGATCCATATCGGTTACGTCATTATAGAATGGCGGCGCATTCGAACCAGTTTGCAATGTCATTTATTAGCCGATTGATCCTTACATAGTTTATTTACATGAGAGCCTTGTTAGAAACTTCATCTGTATTGCGATTTGTAGCACGGTCACTGAAATTCCTTTGTATTTGCACAGGTGTAATTCGTTCAACTGATAATAACACCAGCCAGAATAAATGTTGTACTCTACTTTCTGTTTATATTGCCATACAGGCTGTGGACTACTAGCCGATCCAGAACATGGCATAGTGAACCTGTTTGATGGGACACAGCTGTTTAGTGTCGCTTTTTACGAATGTGACGCCGGATATGAGAACATAGGTGGTGAGAATACCACGTGTCAAGCAGATGGGTTCTGGGATGAAACATGCCCTACTTGCACTCTTAGAGGTACATCCAGAGTTATGATTGTCAATTTTTATCTGGCAAGCGATACAGTTATTGCTTTGAAAAATGCCTTTTAAAATAAATAAATATATGTCTTGTGATGTAATTTTTACATTTCACACAAATCCTTTACTCTTCTATGTATTTTGTAAGTTAGTTATTGTAAAAATGTTTGTAGTCTTAGGTTTTATTATATTGTTATGCGTGTATTTATCTACCTTATCTGTACTTTGTAATCGAGATATATTTACGCCTTAGACTGTGAGCCACTGCCGGAAGATGATCACGGATGTTTCAAAGTAATGGCAGGCCCACATCGCGTAGGCGCCATGGCGAGGCTCGAGTGTGATCCGGACTACGAGGTTGTTCCGGCCGTTGTTATTAAGTGCATGCCCAATGGTAGCTGGACACTGCCAGGGGATTCGTGTCAAGCAATAGGTGAGTACGACAATAAATGATTACTTCTGCTACAGTGAACTATGTTTGAATGGTGTTTTAGGTAATTTTTAGTATAATGTTGGACGATCAATATACGGTAAATGTTTATAATATGTTTTGGGAACCCATATTGTATTGCCTTAATATTTGTTTTATAAATACTCACCCCCCCCCCCCCTTCCCACATACACCCCCACCCCCTTCCCACATACACACTCCAACCCCACACCCACCAGTTCTTTTTTTAAAGAACTCAACATGGCAGAGTTGAATAGCAAAACAATTACTAAATAATAATAATAATAATAATAATAATAATAATAATAATCAAAACGCTGTTAAGCAATCTTTTTTTTAAGCATTAAATCATGGTGGTGAAAACACGTGACTTTTTGATCGATTTCACTGCTAACAATTGTAAACAAACGCTCTCGATTCAGTTACACGTTTTCTTCATAACATACCTAATATTTAACGAATTTTACTCAACTAAAGTGCACATAACCCTCCAAAGTGAGCTCTTTCCTCCGCCACAAAAGGCAGTAGTTACTGAGATTAGCCCTTCCAAATACGGTATTGAAAGAAATCTATGATCGTGTACATTTTGGGATGGCTAATATCAGTAAGTACTCTTTTGCGGCGGAGGGAAGGGTCGAAACTGTAAGGATACATGCGCTTTAGTTGAATAAAATTCGTTAAGTATTAAGAAAGTTATGAACAGTACTGAAGTCGAGCGCTTTGTTCACAATTTTGTTGCCATGAAACCGATCAAAAAGAAAAAAAAGGCAAAATTGCAGTTTGTCCTTTGAATCATAAAGCTCAGTAAAAACGTGTAAAACGTGTGTGTCTTTTCTTCTTTTTTTTTATTTGCAACGATTTCATCTTCCAAGCATGTCTCGAATGTATCTAGAAGGAATCCATTTAGAATGGCGACGCCTTAGAACCAGTTTTGTAATGTCGTTTATTAGCCGATTGATCCATAAATAGCTTTTTTACATGAAGGTAATGAAAACATTCCTTCATCTGTATTGTAATTTGTAGCACGGTCACTGAAATTCCTTTGTATTTGCACAGGTGTAAATCGTTTAACTGATAATAACACCTGTCAGAATAAATGCTGTACTCTTACTACCAGTTATTGGAAGTTAGACTACGGCAGACAACTGAAATGGACATGCTACAAAAAAAAAAAAAAAGTATGGTCTCGTCTCGTTGGTTGGTTTAAACACATCGATTATTACGCATTAAAAGCTCGAAAAGCCAAAATTCTATAAATACAGGAAGACATGACAACCATATTTGGGAATATGGCGTCATTTATATGGGCGTTTCTTAACCATATAATATAAAACCGTGGTGTGGCTAAACGGTCATATTGTTTATGTATCAACAGTGCTATGTAACCTTCCATCTACGACAATGTTAAGATTTTGAAGAAGAAGAAAACAATCCGTCAAATTACAAACGAGGTGTGATACCCGAATTGCCCGAGTTTTCACGAACACCTTTTAGGATGGCGAGTTGTCCGTCGTCCGTCCGTCCGTCCGTCCGTTTGTCCATCGTTTTCTTTGTCTAGTTAAGACGATAGGGCCTTCATTTTTCATCCGATTTTACCAAACTTTACCAGATTGTTAATATCAATGAAAGCTCGGACAAGTTCGAAAACAGCCAGATCGGACAAGTAACAACGGAGTTATCGCCCTTGATTAATTTAGAAACGCTATATTTTGCCTCTTTAAGACGATAGGGCATTCATTTTTCATCTGAACTTTACCAGATTGTTAATATCAATAAAAGCTCACAAAAGTGTGAAAACCAGTTAGATCAAATTAATAACAACGGAGTTATGGCCCTTGATTTTGTTAAACATGCTATAGTTTGTCTTGTTAAGACGATAGGGCATTCATTTTTCATCTGATCTTTACCAGACTTTAAAATATTGTTAATATCAATGACAGCTCGTAAAAGTTCGAAAACAAGCTATTTTAGACTAGGAACATTAGAGTTATGTGCCCTTGAATTACTGAAATATGCCATTTGCAGCCCTATGAATACTCTAGCGCCTTCATTTTGTATTCGATCTTTCCCAAACTTTCCCAAACTTGGCCAAATTGTATATATCAATGAAACCAGCCAGATCGAACCAATAACACCGGATTTATGGCCCTTTTTCAATATTTGGTAATTTCCACTGGAACCCCTAGATGAATTTCTTCCCGCCCCCTCCCCACCACCATAAGAAACCTGAGTTTCTTTTTCTTTAATTGGTAGCTTAGGGGCCCTTGTTTGATACGTTTTACATAGAGTTATAGGGAAGAACTTCAAAAATCTTCTTCTCTGCAACTACACGAGATAAAAGTTTATATTTTTTATTTATTATCAGCTTTTGAAACCTCTACCAAGTTGGTTCAAATGGTGAACCTGGGGTCAAATATGGTCCCGCCACAGAGTAGCCAGTTAAGCGATATAGGCCCTCTTGGGCCTTCTGTTCTGTTGTTGTTGTTGTTTTTTAATTATGTGTGTACGGGAATAAAACGTATCCAAAAGGATCATGCCTCATAAATATGTTTTTTTTTTCCAGAATGCCCAGCGATGCTTCCCACAACCCCAAATGGCAGCTTCGACATATGTACAACGTCGACTGTTGGGAGTATCGCCGTAGTAACATGCCCTGAAGGTATAATAATGGGCGTCTTAGACTGCGACCTATATATCACGTGTTTAGCAGGCGGCTCGTGGTCTACACCAGCTGATGACTTGTGTGATGATTGATACGTAAAAGTAACACTACCATAACTACACATAAATACTAAGGAAAATACGACCCTCGTTATGATACGGGTCTTTAATTCATAAACGTAATGAACCAGCTGGCCACCATCGCAGAGCCAGATCAAGCAGCAACAGGTGTGACACCAGTGAGACAATTTCATATGTGTGATAAAAGCAAAATCCTTACACACAAACGATTGGGAATTTATTTTAATGACGAAAATAATAATCTATACATATCTGATATCATGTGTTATTATGTAAACCGAACGTATTAAACTACTGTTTTACGACTCATTAACGCTTGGTTATTTACAGTCTCCAGATGGGAATGTTTTTTGTTTGAATTATGTTTTACGTCATTTCAGCACATTTTAGGCTATTTATGACGGTCGATTTTTACAAGTGGATGCAGAACACCAACTTTTACCTCGATAGAACCAGTATTAGTGTATTTTCCCCCCACCCTCACCCCCAATTTCCCCCATATCCACCACACACACTTTCAACACGTCCGTATGAATCGACACTTTCTCACAGCGGAGATGTATGTACATGTATTTGTGTGTGATAGGGTGGATGGTGGTATGTGTGGGACTTGGGGTTAAACGTCGCTTTTAACAATCTTTCAGACCTATCATATCGCACCCCCACCCCACCCCATCACCACCACACACACGTTCCACACGTCCGTATGAATCGACGCTTTCTCACAGCGGAGATGTATGAATATGCATTTGTGTGTGATGGGGTTGGTGGTGGTATGTGTGGGATTTAGGGTTAAACGTCGCTTTTAACAATATTTCAGTCCTATCATATCGCCCCCCCCCCCACCCCCACCCCACCCCCATCACCACGACACACACTTTCCACACGTCCGTATGAATCGACACTTTCTCACAGCGGAGATGTATGTACATGTATTCATGTGTGATGGGGGTGAGTGGTGGTATATGCGGGACTTGGGGTTAAACGTCGTTTTTAAAAATCGTTCAGTCCTATCATATCCCCCACCCCCATCACCACCACACACACTTTCCACACATCCGCATGAATCGACACTTTCTCACAGCCGAGATGTACGTACATGTATTTGGGTGTGATGGGGTGGGTGGTGGTATGTATGGGACTTGGGGTTAAACGTCGCTTTTAACAATCTTTCAGTCCTATCATGCGCTTATCAATGTTTTTCCCAACCGGTTGGGGGTTGGAGGCGGGCAAATGAGCGAAATGAGAAATTGTACAAAGGTACAAATTAATTGACTAATTTCCCATTCCGGGGGCAAACATTTATGTATAATTCCCGATGAGGCTGGTGTTTATATCAAGATAAAATATCCCAATGTTGGTATCTGTCTAATTCCCTCCCCCGGAGAATAACTTTCTCTCTACTCCACGGGATGTGCTCGCAGCCTCAACCTCTCCCCCTCCGATGGGGACGGGGAACATCAATAGATGTACATGTATCACGACGGTGTCTAGTTGAAGCAGTAAGGCCAGTGCTCAGCGTTATAGTGCTGCTCCTTGGAATATCACGCCGTACCCCACCCAGTCACATTATACTAACACCAGGCCTACCAGCCAAACAAATATCCTTTATATGCTGAACATCAAGCAAAGAAGCTACTATGACCACTGTTATGAAGTATTTGGTATGACCCAGTCGGAAATTGAACCAGCGACCTTTGATTTCAGAGAATAAGCCACTACAAATATACTCAGCAAAAATAAAAAGTATCCACTTTGTTTTTCTGCAAAATCGGAGACATAAAGAAAGAACTAACAACTGTAGCATGATTTTCTTTTAATTACATCTTTGTTTGATGTTCACACAACATGTTATCGAAATATACCGAATAATAGGTGTGAACACGAAAAACTTAACAAATGTAAAGGTAAGACAATAGAACAGATTCAGCAGTCTAAGTCGTTTCAAATACACAGACAAATATTCAAAACCTCGTTAATATCTCATGTGTCCAGCGTTACACTGAATACACGCAAGAATGCGACGTCGCATGCTTCTGACGTAACGACTGACGAATTCTGGAGGTAATGTGTTCCATTCGCGGACAAGTGCTGCTGCAAGGTCCTAAACATTTTGACGACGTCCCAAATTTGTTCGATACTTCGTCAGTCGTTACGTCAGAAGCCTGCGACATCGCATGTTTTAGTGTATTCGGTGTAACGGTGGACACATGAGATATAAGCGGGGTTTTGAAAAATAATCTGTGTATTTGAATGGGCTTAGCTGCTAAATTTGTGCCGTTGTCGCCAATCTTTACATTTGTTAAGTTTGTTAATTTTGTTTTCACACATATGTTTTTAAAGTTTGCTTTATTTTTTAAGCATTCGGTATATTTCGATGAAATCTTGTGTGACCATCAAACAAAGATGTTATTAAAAGAAAATCATGCTACAATTGTTAATTCTTTCTTACAGTCTCACATTTTGCAGGAAAACAAAGTGGATACATTTTATTTTTGCTGAGTATAGCAAAAGTATCAGCATAATCAAGCTTAAGCTATACATTATACAGGAACTTTGAAAATGATACGAACACACATTACTTACTCAGGGATGAAGTAGTTGATGTACGACATCCACTCTAAGAAGGGTGAAAATATCGGACAGGGAAAGCAGCATTCAAGGACGACAGTCAACCACAAAACACAAAAACAAACACGCAAACAGACAAACGAAAAGGCAAAAGTAATAAAAAATGCAAACGACATCACAAACACAAAAGGGTTGACAATAGGGCTACCACCTTGGAACGGTCAGTGGCAAAGTAGGCCACTGGGGGTTTAAACCGGTTCTAGGGGCACCAAACCTCACACTTACCCTACTGTCATCCCATAAAAACAGGACAGTGTAAATAAAGAAATCCCCGCCATGATCTAAACTCTAACCAACAAGGCACCATCAATAGGCAATATAAGTAAAACACAAATATGCTCGTGTAAATATAATACAAAAAAAACAATAGCCTAGAAAGCCACAATGAAGGTACTCAATGACTTGGCAGAAGCCAGAGCAGTAAGACAACACACCATTAACGGTACGACAAGAAAGAACATGACCAAACATCAAACGCCACCGTCCCAATGGGCTTTAGGTAGGCGTTATCATAGGGTCCACAGCCTGTCCGGTCATCGTACAATTAAAGAGGAAAGCATAGTGGCGAACTGTAAAAGGGTCCACCACCAAGCATGCATTACGTTGCAAACTGATAGGGTCATAACCTCTTTTGATAAACTTTTTAACAAGTTTAACAAAGATAGTATGAAAGTGATCATGACCAAGAATCTTACGAAGTTTATAAATCACATCACCATAAAAGTCTAAAACTGTATAGGTCTCACAACACAGTACACTTTTACTATGTTGGCCTATATGAATAAAGCTTACTGGGCCATTTCGAACCTAAAGTTTCTAAGCTAAAATTCACTTATTTATGAAACACAGTCATTTGCCCACACAAAAATGTACAAAATATGGCACGTTGATCAGGTGTTGTTTTTTTTAATTGGAGTGGTGGCATCCTTTGCACTACTTCTGACAATTCCATGTTATATCGAAACAGTCAATTAATCGCATTGAACCGTGTTGCGTGCACTTTTTCACATAGTTGAATTCATCTCAAATAACAGTCAATAAATCAATCTGTCATCAATCAGTCATCAAGCATTCATCAATCAATAAGTCAGTCAGTCAGTCATCAATCAGTCAGTCAGTAGTCAGTCAGTCAGTCAGTCAGTCAGTCAGTCAGTCAGTCAGTCAGTCAGTCAGTCACAAAACTTTAGCATTTATTATTGCTTTTGCCTTCTTGTTTGTCTGTTTGCGTGTTTGTTTCTGTGTTTTGTGGTTGACTGTCCTCCTTGAATGCTACTTTCCCTGTCCGATCTTTTTATATATTTTCATATCCAAATGACAAGCACTGTTAAACTGCTTGCGACCGACTGCGATGTTTCTCCAGACGACACTGTACACCATCGCAAACCATTCGTATCAGAGCGAAAAAGTTTGCAGCATAAAACTATACATACTGCAGCACAACACTATACATGCCAAAAATAAATTCAGTACAGATCTGCGAAAAAAATATATCAAGGCGACACAGGCTATCTTTTCAGTGAATAATGACAGAACCAGAATTTAATATTTTATTATGACGCGATTGAATTTCGATGAAAACATGAAATTCGCGTACTTTTTTTTAAACATATATTAGCACAGTTTCATTTCTTAGTGCAAAATAAAATTTATAATCAGAATTTAGAACCGAAAATAATTGTAACTCCATTTTTTAACTTACGTAAAAGAAGACGATAAAGAATGTAACGGTACATTAAAATTTTGTCTGTATTTTTTTCCCCTATAAATAAACAGACATACAATATATTGGATGTTTTTTATTTGATATGACGCGAAATTTGTATGAAATGCGCCTGAAAAATATTACGAGAGAACAAATTGCTTGCGTACTAACTAATGGAATACAAGAAATAAGATGAATACGCTAAAAGCTGGAACACCTCATTCAGCAAACACCAAGCCCAAAACAATTTCATGTCTCGACAAATGTGCAACTGCGAACGACAAATCTTCCGGAAAGGCACAGCGGTTCGAAAAAGGTTGTCAGACAACTTTAAAGCAAACAAAGAAGAGCGACTAAGTTAATAAACATACTTAATGAACATTCTCGACAAATAAAACACACTGCACCGCGGTTTTGAAATTTGCTGCACTGCATAGGTGGGTGGGGTATGTTTCTAATATTGTCAAAAGCTGAAATAAACAATTTGCTATACAAACACATATCTATTAGAGGTCATATGAAGCTGCTTTCCATGCTATGAACACGTCCTTGGAATAGTGTCGGTACATTGTATCCATTTGAAACCGACCGAGACGAGAACTAAACTTCCAAGTTTCAGAAACAATTGATCGACTCACAAGCACACACTGTTTTTGGCAAATCCTATCGAATATCCATGTTTCGCGGAATAGTTGACACTGCATGTATGCACCGACATATGAGCTCAACGATTTATAGTGTTTCATCAGGATGTTTCATTGCCTGGAAACCATATCGACATTACGGAAGTGATTTGAGAAGTTCACTATGAACAGTATATACAAAATAATCAATGTTGATCAATGTATGGTCAATTTTCATGTGCAAAATATCACTAATTGATGCCAAAATCCAACTTTAGTACATTGCATTTAAAGCTAAAAAGTCCAATTCAACTTTTTCACACAGTTGAAAACATCAAACTCAGAAATATTGATCTATGTCAGTGCAGGCTGGTAATCCAAGCGTCTAGGTGATTGATCTTTCAAGTTCTCACAACACAGTACACTTTTACTATGTTGGCCTATATGAATAAAGTTTATTGGGCCATTTCGAACCTAAAGTTTCTAAGCTAAAATTCACTTATTTATGAAACACAGTCATTTGCCCACACAACAATGTACAAAATATGGTACGTTGACCAGGTTTTTTTTTAATTGGAGTGGTGGCATCATTTGCACTATTTTGGGCTTTTACTTCAGAGTTTGTTCCAGAATTCCTACACTGCTTCAACCCCCATAAAACTGTCATGTGCTGGTGCCAGTGTCGTCTAATAGCTGCACATTCAATTTCAGACTGTGTTCATCTCACCTGCAACAGCAATACATATATCTGTCAGCAATTATTAAAAATATTTAAAACCGAACAACACACTACTACTTTTTATGGCGCAAGTTTTACCCTACCGTGGCTTTCAAGGGAGATAACTGTGTAGTGAGACCTATATAAGACAGAAATGATCACTTTTAGCCAATCTACATTTATTTATGAGATATAGTGAAGAAAGTGCAATTGACTTGGCGCACGTGACTAAGGATTTTCCATCGACAGTTCATACGATTCATGAGCAGCCAAAAACACGCCAGTCACGTTATATAAACGGATGCTTGGTGTAAAGATCAGATGAAAAATGAAGTATTTAATGAAGTAATACAAGTAATATTTATAGCATGATTTTTCGAGTATATGCGATTTATACTGCTTCTCGAGAGCCGCAGGCCCGAGAGTGCAGTATAAATCGCATATACTCAAAAAATCATGCTATACATGTGTTTTACCAGAGCCATTATCCATCTACGCATGTGCAAGAAGTTCATTATCACCCGAAATGAGCATGACCCATGTTTTGATTATTGCAGCCAATAGCCTTTGTATATTTGGAAAATACAAGGAGTGCTGTTTTGGTAATTGTCACAGGATGACCTTAGTGGTTGGGCTAACTCAGGAAAGAATCAATGACGGTGAATGCATTTACATAAGTTTAATGCAACTTTTAAAATATGTTTAATATATATACAATTATCTAAAAAAACAAGCGAATACACAAATGAACTATGAAAAGAATGTTCTCATGAACGTTTAAGACGTTCTTAGTATTGTTATAAATACTGAATGTCTAAGACACGAAAGTGTTGTTAAAGCTATAACAATGTTGATCTAGCGCGATAACTGATGCGCGAGAGCTCATGAAGATGATGATGCGCGAATTCAATGGATGATTGTCATCAAATGCCTTCTGTAAGGGTTGATGACGCGATGCAATGATAGTTAACCTCCACTGAGATTGTGAGTGATATTCCTCCAGTGAGGATTGGTAACGGGCCCACCTTGTGTCCCGGGGGTTGTCGTTAGTAAAACCTGGCTGCGCAGGTACGGGGACCGTCTCCACCGCTTGTAACGTTAATCGTGGAAGCTTAGCTCCACTCCTGGATATCCAAACCTAGATGGCTTACTCCAACCCTGGATGGCTTATATCCTGGATGGCTTAGGCTGTAATTATACATACGTTTTAGATGTCGGTTGACAAACATAACAATCTTGCATACTTATCATTACCCAAACAAATCATTATTCAATCAATATATGTAAGCTGTACTAATGATGAGTAGCAATGTATACATATTCTACAACGCCATGTATACGCTATGTACGTCGCTGTTAATCAATGCCCCTAATACATGTAATATTAACATGATCAAATAACTCATGTATTACACTCACTGAGTTATGCATGCACGCATTTATTCTTGTCACTCATCTCATGGTTAACTAATGTTAACAATCGTGTATTACAATCACTGAGTTATACGCCAACGTAAACTAATGCACCTATTATCCACTGTTATCAAATTAATATTGTTTTACAATTAATGATCAATTACAATAATTACATCTTATAAAGTAACTTCAAAATCATATGCTAGTCTAAAGTTATGTTTGAGAAACATCAATGCTAACCGGATGTCGTAACCGCCAAACAAGATGGCGCCGCCCACTGAATACAAATGTACGATAAAAGTTTAATAAAACTAGTAACCACATGTTGCCTATGAAATTTGCCGTCCAATCTCTGTTCCAACAAAGTACTTTCGATCATCCCGGCGAGAGCTAGAAGACAATGGGTTTTATAGCAAACATTACGCCCAAATCATTATTTCCCCCGTTCAATCCGTGACAAACGTGGCTAAATCTGCAGTATTGAATCTACACGAGAGTCCCCTTATACAATTTTGCCGTTTAAGGAAAATATACCTATACGTTTACATGCATTAGCACAAAACTAAACTTATGACACGGCCTCTCTGGCGGCCACTTAAAATGTGCACGCTTTTACGTGTTACATGAATAGATCATGAATATTGTGAAATGGTTTCAACTCGAACAATAGATTTTGGGTGTAACCGATAACTTACAAGAGCTATGAACGACCAATACGCTCTACCCGTGACATTTTGTGACAACATCTCCCCACTTAAAGAAACTGCTACACTTTTAAAATTCAACAAAATGATAATTAATATTTACACGTTAAGAAACTATTACTTCTTCGGAGCAAATGAGCGATAAAAATGTACAAGCTGATCGCTCAATGGCTTGAGTATGTTAACTATTACCACTGCAGTTATAACCTAACTATAATATGTAATTACAATTTCAACACTATTCTACAATTGTACACTACCCTGTCGTAACATATACTACTATTGTACAATACACTGCAATACACTATTGTATTAAACCGGTCATTATGTGCGGCGACTTAAATAGTCTGCCCCAATATTGTCCTTTCCTCGGATCGCTTTAATTTTCATCCGGTAAGGCGGCAGAGTCAGTGCCCACCTCATTAACCTACTGTTAGCTACCTTTGCTTTATTCATATAAGCTAACGGTTGGTGGTCAGTCTCCAAGACAAATTCCTTACCAAAAACATATCGGTGGAATTTACTGACACCCCACACTACTGCAAGACACTCCCTTTCGATAACAGAGTAGTTACATTCCCGGGGTAATAGTTTCCGACTTGCGTAATCCACTGGGAGACTACACCCATCTTGCTCTTGCAGTAGGACTGCACCCACCCCGATATCGGAGGCATCCGTTCTGAGGATAAACTCCTGGTCAAGTTCAGGTAATTTTAGTATTGGGGTTTTGACCAGACTCCCCTTTAAAGAGACAAAAGCTCGCTCCTGGCTTTCCCCCCAAGTTATCCTATTGGATTGACCTTTCTTTGTCAAGTCTGACAAAGGTGCAGCTATAGCCGAAAAGTTTGGAATAAACTTCCTGTAAAAACCCGCCAACCCTAAAAAAGACATAACTTGTTTCTTTGTCTCGGGTCTTGGTGCTTCCTGAATTGCCTTAACCTTGTCGGAGTTGGGTTTCAATTTCTGGTCCCTCCCGACAACATGACCCAGACACTCTATATCTGCGTAACCTATGTGACACTTGCTAGGTTTTGCAGTCAGTTTAAACCGGCGTAGCCGTTCCAACAGATTACGTAGAGCCTTAATATGGTCTTCAAATGTTGTTGTAAACACCAGGATATCATCTACAAAACTGTCTGTGTTCGACAAATCCTTCAGGACTTTCCTCATTAACCTACAGAATGTTGCTGGGGCGTTTACGAGACCAAAGGGCATGACCTTGAACTTAAAAAGTCCTTGCGAAGTTTCGAAGGAGGTCATCTCTTTAGCTCGGTCTGAAAGTGGGACTTGCCAATAACCTTTACTGAGGTCTAACTTGGAGAAATACGAATATCCCGCAAGCTTAGAGAATACCTCCTCAATATTAGGCATTGGCTCTGCATCAAAGATGGTACGTTTATTGAGCTGCCTAAAATCGATGCAGAATCGAATTGACCCATCTTTCTACTTAATAAGTACGACGACTGGGGATGAAAATGGGGCGTTTGAAGGTTCGATGACACCCAATTTCAACATGTCTTTCACCTCCTCATCAACAATTGATCGGGAGTGAAATGGAATGGGATACCCCTTAATTTTAATTGGTTCCCCTGATGTGAGTACAATATCATGTTGCACTCCATCTGTCTGCCCCGGGTTTTCGGACAAGACATCACTGAACTCCGAGAGTAAACTACCCATCTCTCGTTGCTGCTCTACACTAAGCATGCCCGATATGTCTACATCGGCTGCTCTCTCCCTACCTACACTAGTGGGAAAATACATGGGACTAGTGTCCTCACTACTGTCTTCCTCACTATCCTCAATAACTGCAACATTAACTACGGTTAACACCCCTTGTTGCACATTATCGGTTCTACTGATATACTCTTTCAGCATATTCGCATGGAAGGTCTTTAACTTTCCGTTTATCTCGATACGGTAATCCATAGTGTTCACTATCCCTCTATAGTAAAACGGACCTTTCCAGTGTAATAACAACTTGTTATTGTCGGTCGGGAGTAACAGTAACACCTGGTCATCTATCTTAAACTTCCTAGCTCTAGCTTTCTGGTCATAGTACCGTTTATACTTGGTACTTGCCTTAACTAACTGACTTTGAGCTATCTTACAAGTCTCCTCTAGTTTCTCCTTCAAATCTAAAACATACTGATATGTAGTCTTAACCTCATCACTATCTACTTCACCTGCCCACATCTCTCTAAGAATCCTCATGGGACCTCTAACTGACCTACCGTACAATAACTCAAACGGAGAAAATCCTAAACTCTCTTGTGGAACCTCTCTAAATGCAAACAATAAAGCATTGAGATACTTGTCCCAATCTTTGGGTCTCTCGGTACACATACGCCGTAACATTTGCTTTAACGTCCCGTTAAATCGTTCGACTAACCCGTTACACATAGGGTGATATGGTGTTGTCATGATTTGACGCAAAGACAATAACCTGCTTACTTCAGCCATAAGTTCTGACGTAAACTGTGACCCACAATCAGTCAGCATTTCCTCTGGTATACCTAGCCTACTGAACATATCAACTAATGCCTCAGATACTCTCTCAGTTTCAATTGAGGGCAATGCTACTGCCTCCGGATACCTAGTTGCATAGTCTACCATGGTTAAAATGTACCTATTTTTCCTATCTGACACTGGAAAAATTGATCCAACTATGTCTACGGCTACCCTCTTAAATGGTGTATCTATCAGTGGCATCTGACCTAAATGTACTTTGGTCACTCGACCTTTTGGTACTGTCCTTTGGCATACATCGCAGGACCTACAATACCTAGTTACATCTCCACTAACGCCTGGCCAATAAAATTCTGCCAATACTCTATCTGACGTTTTCTTTACGCCTAAATGACCTCCCATAATCGACTCATGAGCTACCTTAAGCACTGTCGTTCTATACTGGGTAGGTACCACTAATTGGTGAAACTGTCTACTACCACTATCTTCAAATTCTCTGTACAATAACCTATTCTTATGTACAAACTTACAACTACCGGACCCTTTACACTTCTTCACTACACCATCCTTGGCCTTCACCTTACAAGGACCTAATGACTCGTCTTGAGTTTGTGCTTCTATAAACTCCGCTTTAGATATGTCACCTACGGCTGCTGGAACCTTTAATTTTCTATAAGCCTGAGCTTGCTTCTGAACCTGCGCTCTAGTCTCTACGGCATTACATATGCTACTTCTAAAATCGGACATTATCGGAAGTGCTGAACCATCTATGTTCCCTATCGTTAAATCATACATCGGGTCATCCATACATAGTGCCTCTGTAGTCCCTTTAACATCTATTCTCGCTATTGGCACGTGCTCTACCGACTTATTTAACAACATACACGGTGACTGTTTAACTATCAACTGGTCATCCGTAACTAAACTACGCCTAACTACCACACCTGTACAACCTGTATCCCTCATTACAATTACGTCCGTGCCATTCACTCTACCATCTGCCGTTGGAAGATTTGCATACGGAAAGAGACATGTTCCGATCTTCACCATTACACCATCCGCTTTAACACAACAGCTACTACTCTCGGTTTTAATAACCGGACTATTACTACCTCTGCCTCTACCTCTACCTCGGTTTTGACCACCTCTACCTCTACCGAAATTCCATGGGTTGTTAAAACCTTGGTTCTGATTCCCTACATTGTTGTCCACTCTACTATTGTCACTAAAGTTGTCTACGACAGCGGACACTTTCACCGCTTTCCTACACTCATGTGAAGCATGATTCCCATTACAGTGACGACAACGAATAAAAGGTCTACCTATGTTACCACTATTATTACCTCCTCTAGCACCCATCGAACTACCTCCACCTCTATAGTTTCCTCTCTGGCCTTTCTGTTTATGATCGTCTCCTTGCCTATCTCTAAAAGTTCTGTCTTTCGACACTACATTATGAGCTCCGCCTCTAGCCTCGGCAAACTGATCTGCTTGAGTTGCCATTTCATTTACACTAGTTAGTTTTCTTTCTTTAAGAAATAAGAACAGATCTCTACTACAAACATTGAATAGCTGGTCCCGCAACAAGAAATCTATGAGGCCCTGATAAGTCTGCGCTACCTTCCCTAACTCTAACCACCTATCTAAGTAATTTCTAGACCTACTAATAAACTGAATAAATGACTCGCCTTTCTCAGGCAGACAAGCTCTAAACCGCTTTCTAAAACCTTCTTCAGTTAACTCGAATCTCTTTAAAAGAGCATCCTGTAACTTGTCATAGTCAAGAGCATCTACACTAGGTAATCTAGAAAATACATCTAAGGCCTTGCCTCTCAATAACGCACTTAAATGAACTGCCCACTTATCTTTGGTCCATTCCTGTAACTCAGCATAACGCTCGAACCGTAACAAGTAACTGTCCATGTTATCTTTGTCAGCATCAAAGTATGGTAACTTCGAACCTTTTAACTTCCCAGAATAACTATCTTTCCCTTCAGTTTTACTTTCCTTACTAGGTGTCTTAGCTGCTTCCAACTCTAAAGCTAACTTATGCTCAAACTCTTTTTGCTCCCTCTCCATCATCATATTAGCCTTAGCTAGTCTACCATCTGTTTCAAACCTCTCATGTTCTAACTCTTGCTTCTGCCTTACTATTCTACTTTCTAATTCTAACTTCTCGTTAGCTAACCTATCTTCTAATTCTAACTTCTCTGTGGCTAGTCTACTTTCTTAATCTCGCTTCTCTTTAGCTAATCTACTTTCGAATTCTAGCTTCTCTTTATCAGCATCTAGCTTCTCTTTACCTAATCTACTTTCTAATTCTAGCTTATCTTTAACTAGTCTACTTTCTTCATCTCTTTCCTGCTTTGCTAATTCTCTTTCCTTAAGTCTAAATTCCCTTTCCCTAGCCTGTTCGTCTTTAACAAAGGTTCTAAGCTCCTCTCCAGCATAACCTAACTCCTTACCCATTTCCGTAAGATCCTTTATGGACGTCATGTCTATGGACATTGTGGACTACTAACTACAATAATTACAATACACACGTCACTAATAATTATACTCACCTAACTACTAATGGTAAGTCACTGTGTCCTCAGTAAATACCTGGGCATCATCATAGGACAAGTTACATACACATTTGTACTAGCGCTAACTACTAACGGTTATGTATAGATAGTATCTAGCTTCCACAAAACATATACACTACATAAAATATCTATATTTGATATTGGACATAAACCTTAAACAATCATAGAAATGTGCATAACATGTACATGTATATTTATATTTACTTCTCCCATTAATATAAGTATACTCGAGTGTCACAACATGAGTAGAACGTCTTGTTCGCCAACCTAATTGGATACTATGTGTATATCAAGGGAGGTAAAAACAAACACCCACATTATTGAGCAAAAGTGCCTCAGACCCACTCGTGTAGACCACTGCGACCTCGCGCCAAGGAAAGAACGGACAAAACAACAGTTTGGACTCACCCTACCCTTATCGTGTCTCGACTTGTCTTCCAGGCTGTGGCCGTGATAGTCGACAGTCGCCTTGATGGATCAGAGGGTGGTATACACTTCTAAAATAATAAGTAGAGATTTAGTATATCATAATAAAGATCACTTATTGATTCTTTCCCTCCGTGGTCGCCCAAAATCCCAATACTCTGAAAACCAGTTGTCACAGGATGACCTTAGTGGTTGGGCTAACTCAGGAAAGAATCAATGACGGTGAATGCAATTACATAAGTATAATGCAACTTTTAAAATATGTTTAATATATATACAATTATCTAAAAAAACAAGCGAATACACAAATGAACTATGAAAAGAATGTTCTCATGAACGTTTAAGACGTTCTTAGTATTGTTATAAATACTGAATGTCTAAGACACGAAAGTGTTGTTAAAGCTATAACAATGTTGATCTAGCGCGATAACTGATGCGCGAGAGCTCATGAAGATGATGATGCGCGAATTCAATGGATGATTGTCATCAAATGCCTTCTGTCAGGGTTGATGACGCGATGCAATGATAGTTAACCTCCACTGAGATTGTGAGTGATATTCCTCCAGTGAGGATTGGTAACGGGCCCACCTTGTGTCCCGGGGGTTAACGTTAGTAAAACCTGGCTGCGCAGGTACGGGGACCGTCTCCACCGCTTGTAACGTTAATCGTGGAAGCTTAGCTCCACTCCTGGATATCCAAACCTAGATGGCTTACTCCAACCCTGGATGGCTTATATCCTGGATGGCTTAGGCTGTAATTATACATACGTTATAGATGTCGGTTGACACACATAACAATCTTGCATAATTATCATTACCCAAACAAATCATTATTCAATCAATATATGTAAGCTGTACTAATGATGAGTAGCACTGTATACATATTCTACAACGCCATGTATACGCTATGTACGTCGCTGTTAATCAATGCCCCTAATACATGTAATATAAACATGATCAAATAACTCATATATTACACTCACTGAGTTATGCATGCACGCATTTATTCTTGTCACTCATCTCATTGTTCACTAATGTTAATAATCGTGTATTACAATCACTGAGTTATACGCCAACGTTAACTAATGCACCTATTATCCACTGTTATCAAATTAATATTGTTTTACAATTAATGATCAATTACAATAATTACATCTAATAAAGTAACTTCAAAATCATATGCTAGTCTAAAGTTATGTTTGAGAAACATCAATGCTAACCGGATGTCGTAACCGCTGGCGCCGCCCACTGAATACAAATGTACGATAAAAGTTTAATAAAACTACTTACCACATGTTGCCTATGAAATTTGCCGTCCAATCTCTGTTCCAACAAAGTACTTTCGATCATCCCGGCGAGAGCTAGAAGACAATGGGTTTTATAGCAAACATTACGCCCAAATCATTATTTCCCCCGTTCAGTCCGTGACAAACGTGGCTAAATCTGCAGTATTGAATCTACACGAGAGGCCCCTGATACAACTTTGCCGTTTAAGGAAAATATACCTATACGTTTACATGCATTAGCACACAACTAAACTTATGACACGGCCTCTCTGGCGGCCACTTAAAATGTGCACGCTTTTACGTGTTACATGAATAGATCATGAATATTGTGAAATTGTTTCAACTCGAACAATAGATTTTGGGTGTAACCGATAACTTACAAGAGCTATGAACGACCAATACGCTCTACCCGTGACATTTTGTGACAGTAATGGTGTAGTCGTCTTGATTGTCAGGTTGTGTTGTACATTACAAATGTGCGCTCGTAAAATTGTGTAGACCGTGGTATAACTGCCGAATCTATTATTTATAGCACGGCTGAAATATTCCGGCATTTATAGCACTTCAGGTTTATGAAAAATTTATCATAAGCAAGAACAAAGGAAAACCATTAGAGCTATGGTACAAAACTACTCCATTTACACGCGCATAGTTGTTAGTTTACACACAACCTGTCAATCAAAATGTCAATTACCGGCAATGGCTAAGGTACAAAACATTTATAGCATTCTTTTCTCGTATGCGATTTATACAGGACTCTCGGGCCTGCGGTCCTCGAGAAGCAGTATAAAGAACGATAAAAATATCGGACAGGGAAAGCAGCATTCAAGGACGACAGTCAACCACAAAACACAAAAACAAACACGCAAACAGACAAACGAAAAGCCAAAAGTAATAAAAATGCAAACGACATCCTAAACACAAAAGGGTTGACAATAGGGCTACCGCCTTGGAACGGCCAGTGGCAAAGTAGGCCACTGGGGGTTTAAACCAGTTCTAGGATGCACCAAACCTCACACCTACCCTACTGTCATCCCATTAAAACAGGACAGTGTAAATAAAGAAATCCCCGCCATGATCTAATCTCTAACCAACAAGGCAGCATCAATAGGCAATATAAGTAAAACACAAATATGCTCGTGTAAATATAGTACAAAAAACAAACAAACAATAGCCTAGAAAGCCACAATGAAGGTACTCAATGACTTGGCAGAAGCCAGAGCAGTAAGAGAATACACCATTAATCGCATATACTCGAAAAAATATGCTATAAATAAAATCTCAAGGGTCATAACTGGCGTTACTAATCCAATCTAGCTGGTTTTCGAACATGTCCGAACTTGCAGAGATCGTGGTATATCACATAAAAAAACGAAGGCCATATCGTCCCAACAAGGCAACATTTAACAGGCAACGGACAACTCGCCATCCATAATACAGCTATAGAACCGTTTTATTACCGAGCACAAACTAGTTTGAAACGATAGCTAAACGAACTCAAAACGCGGCACAACACAAACGCGTTTAACTGGGTTTCTGCGGATTAACCAATGAACATTGAAGGAAAACGTTTCCAACGTTTTTTCTGCTGTAAACGGGTTTGTCTCATTCCGAGTTTTTGCGTTTGTAAGTTTAGCCAATCAGGTTGCTAATATTTAGTTTGGCCATTCAGAACACGAAACGCCTAAACTGTAAACGGTGACTGAGCAAACGGTTAAAAACGGGTTTCTGCGTTTTTCCGTTTGACCAATGAGAATGCAGATCATTTAACCACTAAAACATTCCGTTGCGCTAAATAATTATTTCGTAGCAGACGCATACTATTTTATATTAGTGGCGATACTCTGTTAAGCTATACATGGTGTTGTATAAATAATGAGTTACATAGCTATATGATACATGTATATTTATTTGCGTTAATGGGATTAACACTTTAAGTGGACTTAATAAACAGGCGCCGCGCATGAAATGAATGACACGCTTACTGCGTGTGTATGTACTAGGTGTTAATTGTGTAATCGTAATAACTGACACGCTGAACGGCGGAGTTGACTATAAGCATTAAATATAAGGGGTTAAACAATTACACATGATTATATTGATCACGATTCGGTTCTTAGAATACATTTAATGCAAATCAAACGTAATGTTTAAAGAGTCAAACATACTTTATATCTGGGACGTCATACAGAGCCCTGTTTATATATACGGCTTTTATTGTGCTTACACAACATGGGTATAGCGATACAAACTAATAATAACAAATTAACTTTAAACGTATGATAAATACAAATACACAAAACAATTTAACGAATCGACATATTAAGAAAATTTCATTCGGCGGATCCAACATGTAGCTGTTCAAAGTACACGCATATTTCAATGCGTCAAATACTATTTATTGTTTACTAATTGCATGTAATAAAGTATTATGTGAAAAAGTGTTATTACATCTATAACAGCAACGTTTTGGAGTTTCACATTCATAATCCTGTTTTTTTTAATAATTTACAAACTTCAAAAATGGGATTTTGATTTCAGATAACTATTTGATAAAACACAATAACAAAGAGGAAAAAGCATGCAAACATATAGCTACTAGTGGATATTAACATGTATCTAAGAGAAGCATAAACAGATATGTATGTATAAACGTATACGTATTTTTTTAATTAAAACCAAAAAATAAAAATAAAAATAATAAGCGTAAGAAACAACAATATTATAACTTATCAATAACTTAAAATGTTACGATTAATTTCATGAAGGTCTGCGCTCCCGTTATTGAACGATAACGTGAGCAAATGAACGATAAACTAAGACCATACTTTGCTCTAGATATGATTTATATTCATAATCAAGGATCGTTGTCAGTCTTTCATGTTTTTATTCTGATGATTACTGATTTGACGCACCAAGTGTACATGTATAATGAAAAGTGTACTAATTAAATGCTATACAACAAACCAATAAGCCGAAATGCCAACTGACCACCCGTCGCCATATTTAGTATGTATTCGTTATTAACATAAAATGTATTATGGTAAACACTATAAACTAAATTTTACAGCTTTTTGTTATATTATGAACTAAATTATTTATCTCAAATTAGAAACAAGCATGTGACATGTATGTTACTTTAATAAATATATCAACTTGATTAGTTCAAATACAACAATAAGCATAATATATAATTATTGTTTTCGACCAGTCATGTAGACGCAAATTCAACGGGCTGTTTAAATAACGTGTAGTAACGGGTGAATAATTATCAAAATGGAATGAAAAATAAAGACGATTAGACCATGTGAAGCTTATTTTGAAACGAAACGGATAGGTAGTCTTCCCGACCCCCACATCCACAAACACACCCCACTTCCACTCCACGCCATCCAACACACACACACATATACGCGCTGTCCGTCGATCTGTATCATTACATGCTGTTGTGTTTCATAAGTTTATTTTAATTGAATTTGTTTTCAAACGTTTATTTATATGTATAACGCATTCAATGAAATCGCATCGAAACAGAGTCAGGTAATTAAACTGTGCTTGCAACTAATAAAGCTAAGTTGAGAATGCTTAATTATACTCATTCTCCATAAGACAGCTACCTCGGTAGCTCAGTGTAAGGCATTGTGCTTGAAACTATAAATGTATTGTAACAGTCATGCATGTGGGACTTAATTTACGCTGATATTATATTTCTATAACTGGTAGAATCTAGCCATTGAATTATACATGTATGATGTGGTCAGCAGATGAAGCGGGGGTTCATAAGTGGTTAAGTGACACCATCCTGTATACCAGGACATGGATGAGATTTGAACTTTATTTTAACAAAAGACGTAGGATGATTTTGTTTCCTCATTAAGTAGTGTCATTCAATAGGGGGTTGATTTTCGATTTTGCCATTATCAAATCTCGCTCTCGTTTTTCGCGAGATTTCGAGTTCGGGGTGTCTCAATGAGTAAACAGTGTTTAATTGTTCTAGACACATTTTAGAACGTATCATGCAAAAATATCGTGCGAGTGCATTTTCTAGTTGTGTAAGTAATATAAGCTATCGGAATATTGACCTTTTCTTGGTAAAATGGCTTTTTTACTGCCATTATAATGATACCTTAAAACCGAAAGTAGGTAGATGTGCGTTATTCAAAGATCATTATCCTCGTGTTTAATAAATTATTTAAAGTAATTCACTTTATTTATTACACTTAAATACGTCCCTACATTTTAATCGTATTAACCAAGTTATATATATAACTTTCTTGTAAACAGGAACGATTCATATTAATCTTGTCTACCAGCTATAAAATAAAAATAAAAGAATATTTAAGCATAGTAGTTTGAGAGTCTTTCAATTCTCCTTTAAATAACGTTCATACAAGTATATTCCACAAGCGAATATGTTTCGCAAAAAGTAATTTACTGTTGATACGGCATATATAAAATAACACAACTCTGCAATACATTTTTTTATTCCTACTATAAGATTTTATAAATCATGGGACGTTCATAGATATATAGCCATGCTAAAAACAATTAATTGAACAGTCGCTTATGT
Organism: Cyrtodaria siliqua; assembly: GCA_037043455.1. Classification (NCBI taxonomy): domain Eukaryota; kingdom Metazoa; phylum Mollusca; class Bivalvia; order Adapedonta; family Hiatellidae; genus Cyrtodaria; species Cyrtodaria siliqua. Next base: position 33,342 of record JAWPHD010006680.1, on the reverse strand, counting down.
TGGGTTTTATTTACAGGTTGTTTATTGCAATCAAAATATAAACGGTTTCTCCAATCGTAATAATGCGATACCCCGTGGCTAATTGGCTGTCGTAAGCAGGATGTTTGTTTAGATCAAAGAGGCCATAAATCACAAACACTGGCTACGCGTGGAGTGTTGACATCAGATGTATACTATAACTGTGTCATATTTTAATGTGTGACATACGGCGAGAGTAAAAATATTACTTGAGTTAACTGTTTTAATTTTCAATTTTATTTATAGAATGCATTTGTGAAACTAAACACATTACAAATGAATTACGTTCAGTAGGATTCGTCCAAATAAAAAACGTGAGTCAGCACGTACAGTACTGGATTCTCAAACTACTGGTACACAATATTAATATGAATCGTTCCTGTTTACAAGAAGTTATATATATAATTATAAATAAATAAAACTTGTTAAACATGATAAATGTGATTAAAATGCAGGTACTTGCTTATTCAAGTGTAATAAGTAAAGCTAATTACTTTAAATAATTTACGAAACATGAGGAGTATGATATTTTAGTAATGCACATCTACCTTAACTTTCAAGGTATTATTATAATGGCAGTAAAAAAAGCCATTTCCCACAGAAAATGTCAATATTCTAACAGCTTCCCTTACCAAATGAGAAGGTTTGCTGCAAGGTTGCTGCAAGTTTGCTGCAAGGTTGCAGCGAACAATTTTGTTCGGCAGAACAATTCTTAATTGTTCGCCAATGTTCGCCACTAGCGGTGATGTTCCCGCAAACACCATGGTAATCTTTGGCGAATTTGCCGCAAACTTGCTAAAAGGTTGTACATTCGCCAGAAGTTCGCCAGGAACATTTATTTATTTGGAACGTTCGCCATAACATCACCACAAACTTACTTGCAGTTTTGTTGTTCGCCACAACATTGCGACAAACTTTACCATTCCGATTTGTCTTTTATTGCACGCCGTAACATCGCCACAAACTTTTAAATTCAGATTCGCCGTTTCTTTATTCGCCATAAGATCACGACAAACTTTTCCATTCTGATCTGCTTTTAATCTCCGTTCGCCAAAACTTCATCACAAAATTTAAACTTTATACAGATTGTTGTTATTTCTTCTATGTTACTTATTACTCAATTAAAATGTACTCAAGTAAAATGTGGATTTTATGTCAAAGGACCACTTAACAAGTTAATTTGCTAAGTACATGTATAAAACTTTTAGTGGAACCCTATTTTTTCAATCGGTAGCACGGCGGTTTTGTAACCGGAGGCCCCGGGTTCAATCCTCCATGGTGCCACTGAGTTTCGTCGGTGTGTTCTTGGGCAAGACACTTTCCCTAGCTTAGCCTCGTCCATCGGATCGGGACGTAAACGGTCCCGTGTATCGGTCTATCCTCCGAGCACGTTAAAGAACCATAGGAATCTATTCGATATAAGAGTAGGGCACGGTTCCCGGATTCCTATGTATCCTTTCCCTCTCTCTGGGGCGGCTCGAAATAACCTATATTGTGTTGATGAGCCGTTTAACAACATTCAATTCAATTCAATTATTTAAAAAAAATATAAAAAGCCAAAATATGTATTATTGTGTTGCAAGAACATTTTTAAATTCCAAACATCATGATATCTCCAACCAGAACAATTAAAATTGTGTCCCAAGTGCAAAATGATATCAATATTACTCTGCATTAACATGACCATCATTATGACAAGTCAATTTAATAGTTTAAGTCATTGTGAATTATTATATAGGAACTATCTACAAATTTAACAAATATAAAATCTGCTTTGAAACCTTAAATAACATGTATTTAAAAGTCAAAAAATGACAAAGATAATTAATTCTTAATATCAGAATAATCTAAGTGTACAGTCATGTAGAAACACAATTTATGATAGATTTGGATGGAAATTAAGCTGGATAATCTTGCTGACTGGGTCAGTTAATTATTATTACCAGGTAGTATGCAATTTCCTTTGATCTGATGCAGTATCATGCAGTATCCTGCAGAGATTATTCTATTAGAAACACATGTGTTCAAGAAATTGTGGTATTTTTGCATAAAAAACCAGTTATCATGTGTTTATATAGGCAATGGTGTGTTGTCAACAGTGTACTATTTTTCAATGAAATTGTAACAATTTAAAACAATGAATTTGAATGAGTTTATTTGAGTGAATATTCTGAAGGGGAATTGTTCCACACCTGTATATTGTAAGTATGTAACTGTTTTATTTTTATTTTTATATGTCGGAAAATAGCAAGTTTTGCATTTTTCATCTGGTTAGGTAACAGTCGCCTGGAACTTTCGGAATCAGCCCCAGACCATCATCAGACCCATAATCTAACCTCCATTGGTAAATGTTTATGGGTCTGTCCTAAGGGTCTGGTGCTGATTCTAAGATATCCAGGCACCAAGTGCCTATTGGACTGCTACAGTTAGGATAATGTTCGACATTTCCATAAAAATGGGAGTAATGCAGAAATGACAGCGCTCGACATCTCCATGAACATGAGAGTAATGCAGAAATGACTGCGGTCGACATCTCTATGAAAAGGAGAGTAATGCAGGAATAACAGCGCTCGACATCTCTGTAAAAGTGAGAGTAATGCGCAATGACAGCGCTTGACATCTCCATAAAAATGGGAGTGATGCAGAAATGACAGCGCTCGACATCTTCATGATAATGGGAGTAATGCAGAAATGACAGCACTCGACATCTCCGTGAAAATGAGAGTAATGCAGAAATGAGAGTAATCTCGACATCTCCATGAAAATGACAGCGCTCGACATCTCCATGATAATGGGAATAATGCAGAAATGATCGCACGGCATCTTCATGATAATGGGAGTAATGCAGAAATGACATCGCTCGACATCTCCTTGAAAGTGAGAGTAAAGCAGAAATGACAGCGCTCGACATCTCCATAAAAATGAGAGTAATGTAGAAATGACAGAGCTCGACATCTCTATGAAATGACTGTAATGCAGGAATAACAACGGTCGACATCTCTGTAAAAGTGAGAGTAATGCGCAATGACAGCACTCGACACCTCCATTAAAATGGGAGTGATGCAGAAATGACAGCGCTCGTCATCTCTGTGAAAATGAGAGTCATGCAGAAATGACAGTGCTCGACATCTCCATGATAATGGGAATAATGCAGAAATGATCGCACGACGTCTCCATGAAAATGGGCGTAATGCAGAAATGGCAGCGCTCGACATCTCCATGAAAATGAGAGTAATGCAGAAATGACAGCGGTCGACATCTCCATAAAGTGGGAGTAATGCAAAAATGACACCACTCGACATCTCCATGAAAATGGGAGTAATGCAGAAATGACAGCGGTCGACATCTCCATGATAATGGGAGTAATGCAGGAATGACAGCGCTCGACATCTCCATGAAAATGAGAGTAATGCAGAAATGACAGCGGTCGACATCTCCATAAAATGGGAGTAATTCAGAAATGACAGCGGTCGACATCTCCATGAAAATGAGAGTAATGCAGAATTGACAGCGGTCGACATCTCCATGAAAATGGGAGTAATGCAGAAATGACAGCGGTCGACATCTCCATAAAATGTGAGTAATGCAGAAATGACAATGGTCGACATCTCCATGAGCACACGTAAAACACTGGGCGTGAGACATATACCCGTGAGGAATTTCCTAACAAGGCACGGGTCCCTTACGAGACATATTGAAACGTCAACTTTGGTCGGACACCGGCAACACCCCCCATACCAAATCGTAAGGTTATACTTTAAATCGAGAGCATTTATTTAGTGTCGATTTATTTTAATCGTTCCCATTTATTTAAATTTGGTGCAGTCCATGTTAAATAGTGAAAAAAAATCATGTTTTTGATCTAAATATATATTTTTTTAAAACGGCGCACCATTGTTCCATTTCATAATTTCAGTCCATTATTTATTTTGAAAATCTTTGCCGCGATGTGTTGGCGAACATTGCCGCAACTTTGCAGCGAACATCACCACAAGCATCGCCAGAACAGTGCAGAGAAACATTTTATGCAAATGAAGTTTGCTGCAAAGTTGCCGCACACTTTTACCATGCAAATGAGGTCTGCGGCAAAGTTGCGGTGAACATCACCGGAACATCACCAGAACCTCATTTGCATATTTGTTCGCTGCAACTTTGCCGCAGACCTCATTTGCATGATAAAAGTGTACCGCAACATCGCCGCAAACTTGTTCGCCGCAGCTTTGCAGCAATGTTTGCCGCAGAGTTGCAGCAAATAGTCGCCAGAAGCCTATATTTTTGGTAAGGGTTATATTACTAACACAACCAGAAATAGCACTCGCACGATATTTGTTCATGATACGTTCTAAACTGTGTCTAAAACAAATATACACTGTATATTCACTAAACAGAGTTAATGTTCAGACCCCACGAACTCGAAATCTCGCAAAAAACGAGAGCGGGATTTGATAATGGCAAAATGTGAATATCTTTTATTATTCCGAATATATCAAGTTATCGGATCGCAAACTCTTCTTCTGGGACGGCTTTAAATAACATTCCATGTTTTGACAAACCATTAAACACCATTTAAATATTTCCGTATTTTGTTACAGCGCCGCTTACTGATGTGAAATGGGTACACTTAAAACGTGTATGCCACTCGCTTATCCATACACTCTAATATCTACACGCGTTGTGGATTTTCACTTGGTTAAAGGGAATACATCAGGATTGGTAGTTCTTTTAAAATTGTTCAAATATATTATTTCGCAATTAAAATAAGGAAAAATGAACTAAATGAGCTATACACGACCAAAGTAAATTACACCTAACATATACAAAAAAATACATACATGTGGTATTGACTAACTAAGGTTACTAGCCAAAGATAGCTATTTTAAGCTTGGCGGTAAAAAAATCGCAACATCTTGCAAAACGAACGTCATGTGTCAGTATCGCCGCGGTGATCACGTGTGACGGTTATTTATAATTTGGTGATTACCAGTAGGAACGCCACGGACCTATAACATATCAGTTCTGTTCGCATTTTAACTCCGCGAACATGGACTATTTCTTTGTATTTTACGGACTATTTTACGAATTTTCAATTGAAACAGACGCCATTTTATTACACCCGAAATTGGGCGCGCTACGTCGGCGAGCACTACGGGTACCTATGGAGTCTAACAACACGCGTACAGTGTTTCATACCGTAGATTATGTAAACACTAATACCTTACCGGACGAAATAACGTCCCATTATGTGTCAACACGATGCAGTGTTGGTGACTGACAGGTCACCGTGACATAACTTGACACGTGAAATTGACATGTTGTTGCAAGTTGGATTTGGGATTATTGTCTGCTGCTGGAGGTCCATGATCAAGGTATTTGTTTTGTCATTAAAATGTGTTTGTTAATAAACAGTACACACCCCTTTTAGATCGTGCATATTTAGACATTGGCCAAATACAGTGCCTAAAAATGTAGTGTATAGACTATAGTGTACAATAGAAAGTTCATAATCACAATAAGTGTTTTTCGTGTACTCCGATCTTTCCAGTAACTGGATGTACTGTAAACTGTAGAACGTTTCGTGGAATAAAATAATTGCTAGTAGAAATGCTATCAATGTCCCCCGCACCCCGCCCCCACCCAAGTACGGTAGATGGGGGTGTGGAGGTAGATGGAGCTTGCATACCGAAAACAAGGAGGGGGTAAGAAAACTAGAAACCCCCTCAACCCCCACCCCTCAGATGCATGAATGTAAATAGTTAGCGTTGTCTCTATATCGTTAGCGTTATCCCCATTTTCTCGCACATTCGTGAATACATAACCCGATACAACTACCATTGAAACAATGTAATCTGCCATAGACATTTGACTGAAATCGGTCAGATTCATATTTATGTACAGTACAGTAAAGTTTTGAGGCAAGGAAGTGATTTTGAATTTACATTTATTTACATTCTGTTGCGAAAAAAACAACGCAATTTCGAGAAAGTACATTTCACTTAAAAGCCTTTAAGGCGGTGTAGCTACTACGCTTGCCTCCAGTGTGTCTCAAAAGAAATGACTATTCCATGGGCTGGAAATATGCTGTGGAAGTGGAACAATGTTTTTAATGGATCTCCAGTTGGGCTACATTATATTTTACATGTATAATGAATGATGAGAGATGTTTTTATTACATTAACAGTGTTATTGAGCACAAGTAGTATTCATGCTTTATTCAATTTAGTTATTTTATCTTTTCTTTTTTAAATATGTTACATTATGTATAACAAAGGATAAACTATGTCTGTTTGATCATTGACATTGGATTGATGTTGTTTTCAGAGAGGTCTCAAATGTGAATCGTGCCCTTGAGCAGCTCTAAGTGAATTGATACTGACGACTTCAGAATGTCAAGCCGTATTAAATGCCATTGGATCATATGGAGGTAAGAGCCTTTTTAAAAATTGTTTGCACTTGAGTAGTTCTTAAAATGGAGCTTGTGTTATGCTTGCACGGTGCTGTTCAAAGTTAGAGTAAAAATATTTCAGTGATACTGAAACGTGATTGTCATATGAGCTCGTGTAAACTACATGTACTGGATACATGCGAAAACAAGTTGTGTTAAAGGGACACTTGGCAGTCTTTATTTGTTTAAAACTTCTGGAGTTCGGTTAATTTTTTTCTGCATAGTTTGCATTTGTGCATCATTAATATTATTTATTAGAATAGTTCAGAAGAAATTGTTTTACACATTACTTACTGTTGATAATAGTGCACCTATAATAATTTATTTAACTTTTAATGCAAGCAGGTTTAAATTTAACATGTTACCAGGTTAACAAATGGAGATGCTAATGTTAAAGCTTGATAAATACTTCAAGATTGCCGTGTGTCCCTTTAACATCATCTAATTGGTCTATGTGATGGGTCCTCAATTTATTAAAGAGACACAGAGCAAATTTCCAATCTTGTGTCTGTTTTACACATTTTCACATCAGAACAGACCACACATCTACAAAAGTGTCTTCTCAACTGCCCTATTTAATCATGTTTTATTTCTAAAACTAGCGGCATCACCAGGTTTTGAGAGAGAAAATAAATAGTTGTATATTAATGTTTTCTCCCCATGTAAAATGACCTTACTAAGTCATTAAAGTAAAATATCCTATGAACAAAACGTGTAAAATTTAACAATTTTAGATTTTTGGCCAGACTTGTATTTTATTCCCCTTCTAGTAAAAATGGCTTATAGAACATTGCACCCTCTGTCAGATTTAACTTTCCTTATAATAGATTCTTGCTGTACTGTTGGGTGAAACATACATTAAAATGGTTCTATAATCATGTCAGTTCAATCATATACTCGTATGATACACAATATAATATGTATTGACCCTTTACTTGATGTGCCATTTACTCAGTTTTGGTCAAGGGACGTTTATAGCATATCGGCTTTGAATTCAGTGAACACGGATTCAATTCTTACTGGCGCCACTGGGTTACTTCGATGTGTCCTGCTAGCCTCGTTCGTCTGATGGGAACGTAAACCGGGTGGTCCTGTGTATCGGAGTCTGTCCTCCCTCCAAGCACGTTAAAGAACCATAGGTATCTAATCGGTAGTAAGCGTAGGGCAGGGTTCCTGGATGCCTATGTATCTTTCCTCCTCTCTTTCGGGCGGTTCGAAATAACCTAAACAACGTGTTGATGAGGCGTTAAACAATAATTAAATTTTAAACTGTCCCATTCCCCTAAATATGCCCTAGATCCCTCTCGCAACACCTGATTCAAATTGAATACTCTGCTCGACTTATATTAAATTCTATGTCTTTCTTTTCTTTCAGTCTGCACGTCATGTGGAAGAAGACTCCATGTACACCACTGGCCAGAGTCAATGCTGAAGTTTATGTTCGCTCAATTATTTGCTTAATAAAGTATACATATGAACTAAAATATTGTCTTTATAATTATGTCTTCCACCACAAAGTGGTAGGTGAGACAGATTAGATTTGGCCTTTCCGTTCGTCTGTCACAAATCTTGCCTGCGCTACTTGTTGGATTTTGACGAAACTTTGTACAAACTCTTTATTACTTTCTCTGAAGCTAATTTCATAAAACTTCATACTTTAAATGCCTTTGGTGAAATGATAATCCCTGTTTATTTTGAAGTCAGTAGTTGAAAGGTCCGTTACCATGACCGGAAAATGAAAAGTATTGCCCACACAGTTATTCCTCTTACCTAAATCAAATTTCATGAAACTTCATTGTTGGACAGTGGAAAGAGATGATCGTTTGATTTTTAGGTAAAAGGTCAAGTTCCCTGCAGACATCCACTATCCAAGGATAAGCATATGTTACAACACACATGTTTTAATATTAATGGTATAATATATGAATATTTTCTTGCACAATGTTGAATCCAGTAAAACAAGTGGTTTTGTTCACCGATACTGTCGCCTGTGAACCAAACCACTTGTTGTTAAATTACAGGATTCAACAGTGTGTAAGACATATTCCGATCATACATTTTTTTTTTAAATCAGAAATTAAAAAATATATATATTAAAACAAACAAAACATGCTATTTGATGAAAACAGACGTATTCAAATTTTCAAAATAGCAATATTCGCAGAATATAGTAGATTTCAACTGCTGAAAACAAACATGTATTTTTTTCCAGGAAATAATACTTCTATGAATATAGTATATATGTTCAGGGAAATGTTTAATATGTCTGTTTTCAAATACTACAAATCGTAACGCACCGCACATGTATATTCAGTATTTACTTTCAATATAGTAGTGAGTATGACTGCGTTCTGGGACCATATAAATATAAAAGAATAATATATATAAATAAATATATATATAACTATATATGCCCTATAAATATAAACGACCCGCACTTTTTGGATTCACGCGTACAGTGTTTCACAACACCACAAATCTGGCAAGTGCTCCATTGACACAATGTCATGTCCACGTTTATGTTATGAAATCTTCGAGTCTACACATAATCATGTTTGTTACCGACAGTAGCATGTATGTTACTCGTCAGTCATTTATTTACTTGGTTAAAGGGACACATACCAATCTTGCTTTCTTTAAAACTCGAGTCGCCCCCTCAGTTTTAAACGAACAGTTAAAAGAATATACTTCTTTCTGCCTGTTAAACTTATATTAGTTTATCGCTTTTTCTGGTTTCGAAAATTAACTCTGCAACGTATGTTGCCGCCATCATGATTTCATTTTCCGATATACCGTTGCAACATTGTTTTTTAAAATAAATTGGCCACTCTGACATAAACCCAAAGCATGTATAGATAAAAAATTAAGTGTAAAATACATGAACACATACATTTTAAATATATGTGTTTACATAACGAAATTATATAATTGTTTCTGTAGCCGGTCGTCTTTCCTTAATGAATATGAATGTTGCCGTCTTTGGGTCGGACGGTCCTGTTACTTAATAAGTACTTGTCTCCGTTTATTGAAATTCTACATATATACAGAGGAGAGATGTATCTATATGATTTTGTTATTATGCTCGCTTCTAAAATGACGAAATAAATCGATTTGAATAAAAGGCGCATTCTCAGCAATACACAACGTATTGTGTGTACGAGTTGGAGGGGGGAAACCCACGGGGTTGGGGGGATACTACCGTAATGTTGCTCTCATAAATACTGTTAACATACTACATCAATAATATAACAACTACTGAACAATGCTGAAATCGATTTATCTTTATAAATGAATTCATAATTCCACAATTTTATTCCGTGCGAAGATCGATTTGGAACGTCGATTCGGCGTATTTAAACGATTACGGTGTACTTTGTTAATTTTCGGGGGAAAAAAGTACTTGCCTCCGATTTTTTTTATATTTTACATATCTACAGAGGAAAGATGTATTTACGCGTACATGCTTTTGTTTTTTTCTCTCGCTTCTAAAATGATGAAATAAATCGAATTTGATTAAAACTGTGCATTAGCAGCCTAATCAATACGGTATGGAGGGTGGTGGGGGTGGAATGAGGGGCGGGGCTGCAGGGATACTACCGTAATGGTGTCCTTGAGAAAAACGGTGAACATTCTACTCTAATAATTTATTAAATACAGAACAATGTTGAAATCAATATATCTCTTAAAAAGGATTTCATAATTTCATGGTTTTATATCCCGCGTGTACATTAACTTCGAAAGGCGATTGTTCATATTTTAGCGAACACGGTGTACTTTGTTAATTTTGGGGAAAAAAAAGTACTTTTTTCTGATTGACTTTAAATTTTGGGTTTTAATAGTAGACATGTCAATGAACACTTTCGTGAAAAAAAATTCATTCTCGCTGTTAAAACTTAATTTTTTTGCATTTTTTTCGGATTCAGAAAATTAGCACTGCAACATATATTTTCACAATCCTCATTTCCTTTCCCGACGTACCGTTACAATTTTGTTTGTTAAAACCTATTCTGAGCACTCCGGCATAAAACAAAAGCATGTATAGATCAGAAATTTAATCTGGAATGCATGGATACATACATTTGAAATATATGTATTGAAATAATGGAATTATTTCATTTATTGTGTACCCGGTCGCGTCTGTAAATGTATATGCATTATGCCGTCTTTGAGTCCGTGGGTCATGTTAGTTAATTTTGGGAAAAAAAAAGTACTTGTCTCCGATTTCATTAAAAATTTGCATATGGACAGAGGAAAGATTTATCTACGCGTACATGCATTTGTTTTTATTCTCGCTTCTAAAATGACAAAATAAATCGATTTTGATTTAAAAGCGCATTTTTGGCAATTTAAACCTTAAAACAACCTAAATTCATCCCTTTGAAAAATACCTTTAACTATTAATGGGAATTACACGAAGTGTACACCAATTCTGTTCGACCAATGTAGTTTGTGAATATTATTACTTTAACAACGATCTGTGATGGTGTTTTGTTATAATCACAGTTTATAAATAAGAGGTGAAGAAATCTGACCAGTGACAATTTTCCCGATAATGTCTTTTTGTTATCGATTTTATCACGTGACCTTGTTTGATAAATATTCCTACGCCAGAGGGCTGGCGTTCCTACTGTACTCCATGGCCTTATAAGCCTGTAGTATAGGAAACTTATTGAGCTTGCTATACAGTAGCTTAGAGCCATTTCACAATTTCATAGCTTTGTATTTTATTAATACACGTGTTGCCTCCAAAACCTGATGTACTTCCTTTAAGTTGCGGAAGGACGATATAATTCTTGCATTTTAAAAAATCATGCCTGTAGTAGTAGTAGTAGTAGTAGTAGTGGTGGTGGTGGTGGTAGTAGTAGTAGCAGCAGCAGCAGCAGCAGCAGTAGCAGCAGTAGCAGCAGCCGCAGTAGCAGTTGTAGTATCATCCAAATTAACACAAAATTACGACATGATGTGAACAAACGTAACGCATGCGAATAATGAACGTTAACCTGAATTATTTAGTTAAGTTTTTTTACACTGCAAGCTTTATCTAATGTGCTCGCTGCCACCGAGCTTCATCGTGCAGCAATGGATGGTGGTTTGTTCTTATACCTGCATTATTAATTATTCGTATTTATTTGTCAAATCAATCATGAATGCTATCAATGTATATAGGACTGGTATCCTGAACTGTTATTTACGAGTGTCCGTGGAGCGTCCATTACTGACCATTACAGTCACAGTTGGGGTTCTCAGCGTCTCGTGTGTTGGCCAATCACATGTTGTTACATATAGTCAGTTACTCCCTTTTATTTCAATCAGCCAATCGCAAGTGACGAACTAAATAATACATGGTACAATCCTAAATTTTAATTATGCTTTATCGCGCGTTCAATCCCAGCCAGGACCGAATTTGGGTTAATTACCGAAATATTTCAAAAGTATTTCCTACCTTACCAGTCCTTCGGATGAGACTTAAAACCTAGGTCTGCTCGCTAAAATGCTTAGTGCAATACAGCGAGGATAAATAAACGCTTATACACACTTTAATTATGCATGCTGTATTGTATTATATAATTTTATCAGGCGACATAACATTTTCAACTATGATTTACGACGAATATTGATTTAATTTATAATTAAAGAGGCACTTTATAATACTAAAACAGGCTGAAATTTATTTTCAATATATGTTATTTGTATTAATACAATGTGCACTGGTCAAAATAATTGTATGATCAGACGAAAACTATCTGGTATTTGATACTCTCAGAAACTATTTTATTGAATAGTTTAAAACTATAAGGAGTAAAACACATTATTAGTTTACTTTACTTCCGTTCTTGTACTTTCTACGTATATAGTGAGCACATATAATGTTGTACAAATAATCACAGACATATTAATAATTAGCTATTAGGTCTGTGAAATAATTAGGAATAAAAAAATGTAAACCAGATATAACTATTTTACCACATTGCAATATGATAATGTTGTTTTCTTATGGAATCGGTTAAAGTTAAATAATATAACTTCACAGGATATCGAGTTCTTCAAAGTTAAGTTAATACGTTTTTTCATATTATAAGTAACTGTATCCCGTTAGTGTTTCTTCGTTAATTGCATATTTTGTTTTTGTATATTACTACATTTGACAATATTGCACAGTTTAACGAAAATATATTCAAAACTTTTTAATTTAAAAATATATTGAAGCAACGTTAGAGGGATACATAGCAATCTTGTTGTTTTTTTTAAACTCAGGCGTCCTGTGGATAACACATGTGTTCAATCATTTATATTTATTATAAGAATAGTAATAAGCAAATTGTATTGTATAGCACCAATAATATATTAAAACGTATAATAAAGTAAGACGAAAAAGAGAATACTTAAAATAGTATCTATTTACATGCAACCAGGTTAAACGTAAATATGATTCTGGTTATATAAATCGAGACACCCATTTCAAACACTTCAAGATTGCCGTGGGTCCCTTTAAAACGAACTCCATACGAAGGTTCTTATTTTAATAAAATTATTCAAGATTGCTCTGTGTCCCTTTATAATCATTAGTGCATTCCATACGATGCAATATATATCTTATTTTTTAATTTTACACGGATCACAAACACGTTAAAACAACAGATGTGGTTATATAGCGACAATAATTCATTATGTTGTCCATTTTTCCGGTTTTGCCCTTATTTCCATTACGGCTCTCTCCCATTTATTAGGTATGTATGTATGTATGTATCATCTTTTTTTTTCTTTTTTTTTGAAAATATTTTATTTTTCAATTTCCACAATTATACAATAACACACATATTTACGAAGAGCATTTTACATTTTCTAAATACATATTTACATTATGTGAATCAACAAAACACATGTTTTATTGTACACTTATGTCTCTCGAAAAATAAGATTATATTAGATGTGATAGGAGATAGGTTGTTAGGACAGTAATGAAAGGACAGAACAGATTAACAGAGTAGCAGAGAGGAATAGAAGTGTACCACCACACTGTACGAGCTGTTTTAAAACGTTTTCAGTTCTGAGCTGCAAAAAGTTCCCATTTATCATTGTGTTGTCTTATCTTTTCCCTAGATGTCGCTATTATTCTTTCTATGTTTTCAATTTTGTTTAAATATAGTATAAAGGTTGCAACACTGGGAGTTGTCTTTGTATATTTACTTCTGAAAATAAAATACTTCGCAATCATTAATATACAATTTAAAAAGCAAGAGTTTGCCGTTTGTGCCATAATTCCAAATGAGATCGTTTTAAAGTCTACATTGCATTGTATATTTTTAGTGATTATAAGGTTTTGTACTTCTGTCCAAAAAGCTCGAGTAACTAGACATTCCCAAAACAAATGCTCGATAGTTTCTATGTGCATATTACAAAAGTCACAAAGACTTGTATTTGCAATTTTACATTTATGCAAAAAAGTGTTTGTTGGGAGAACTCGCATTATATATTTATACTGGAATGTTCTAAGTTTAGTGTCAATTAAGCATTCAAACGGTATAAGGTGAATTAGTTTCCAGTTTAGATTCGTAAATGTTTTGTCCCATTTTACATGAGGTTTTATAACGAGATCCTTCTGAATACGTCTAATATGCTTATTATATATAACTTTATTTGCATTCGTTGTTTTCTCTATTTCTTTTATCAGTGTTTGTTCAATATTAATATCGTTTCTAGTTTCTGTTTGAATTGCTTTCTTCCACATCTTTGGAATGCTTTGAATGATTGTATAATATTGAAGAAACTCAGAATTGCTTAGATTAAAAACCGTTTTTAAATGATCGAATGTGTAGAATGTTTTAACCCTAGTATTATATAACTGTTCGATGTATTGTATACCTTTAATGTCCCATGTTTTTTTATAAAGCATTTTCCCTCTGTGTTTAATATAAGTATTGTTCCATATAATTTGTCTCGAATATTGATCAATATTTTCCCTAAAATTTATTGCTGACCATGATTCAACTATTTGCGATAAAAACGGTAATTTAAGAGTTATTGTTTTTGCATCAATTGTATTAAAATTGCTTTCAAACAATGTTTTCCCTCCACATTTATTAATTTCTTTCATATATATCGCCTTCCAATCACCGTGATTGTTAGGATCCAGAAGTCTTTTAATCCAGCCTGCTTTTATTGAATTTATAAATAGGTTTATATCAATCATTTTTAAACCCCCATTTTCATAATCCTGAATTATTGTGTTTCTGTTTATTTTATCTGGTTTACCTTCCCATAAAAATTCAAACATTTTGTTTTTTATTCGGTTAATACAAACTTCATTTGGAGTCTCTAGAACTGTTAGAGGATATATGAGTTTGGGTAGTGCAAATGTTTTAATAACGGTAATTTTTCCAATTATTGACAAACTCTGTTTTTTCCAACGTTCTAAACAATTGCAGAATTCATCTATCTTTGGTATAAGGTTTTCCTGGTGGCATTTTGACCTATCATTTGTAAAAACAATTCCCAGTGTTGTTGCTTTATTGTTTGTCCATATAAAGTGTTTATCTTTGCAGTATTTTTCATTTGTATTTTTGAGTGAGCCAACACGCAATATTACCGATTTGTTTATGTTTAACTTGAGTCCTGATGTCAAACTGAATTTATCTATTAGTCTAATTAAAGATTCAAATGTTTTCTTCGAACCATCTAGTATGAAAGTGGCATCATCTGCAAAAGCTGTATTTTTTATTTCATTATTAGCTATTATTACGCCTTTAATGTCGTTTTCTGCTCTAATGGCTTTATAAAGAATCTCAATTACAACTAGGAAAATATAAGGTGACAGTGGGCATCCTTGTCTTACTCCTCTTTCTATTTTAAAAAAGTCAGACATGTGTCCGTTGTTTGATACACAACTTTGGGCATCTCTGTAAAACAGTTTAATCCAATTAACAAGCGATGTTCCAAAATTAAAATATGTTAAACATTGTAAAATAAAATCATGATCTAAGCTATCAAATGCCTTTTCGAAATCAGCAAAAAATATATGTCCTGGTAAATTGTCTTCATTCAAATAGTCGATTATTTCAAATATTGTTCTTATATTCTCTCCTATGTATCTCCTCTTCATAAAACCTGTTTGACTATTGTCTATAAGAGTGTATAAAACCTTTTTCATACGGTTAGCTATACATTTCGTCGCGATTTTATAGTCGACATTTAATAAACTAATTGGCCTCCAGTTCATAAGTGAAGTTAAGTCTTTATTTTGTTTTGGCAGAAGCGTTATAATACCTTGTTTTTGAATTGTAGTTAAACTTCCAATTGCATACGAATAATTTATTGATTTAATATAAAATTCTTTAATGTCGTTCCAAAACAGTTTATAGAACTCAGTTGTTATCCCGTCCGACCCAGGACTCTTATTATTTTTCATTTCCTTTAGGGCATTTAAACATTCTGTCTCACTAATTATTCCTTCACAAGTTTCTTTTTGTTGGTCATTTAGAACATTTTCTTTTGTATTTGGGAAAAAAGTATTTTTGCTTTTTTCGGTTTTAATTTTACTGTACAATTTCTTATAGTATGTCATTGTTTCTGTCAATATTTTTTGAGAGTCTGTTACTTCTTTATTATTTTTAATTATTCTCGTGATTGTCTTTTGTTCTGATTTTTTTTTCTCGAGGCTTGCAAAATATTTTGTATTTTTTTCCGCACCTTCAATCCATTCAGCCTTTGCCCTTAAAATAATACCTTGTGTCTTTTTCTCTATAATATTTTCGAGTTTTGATTTCAGTTGATTAATTTCATTAAGTAATTCCTCATTTTCGGGGTTATTTGATAAATCCAGTTCAAGTTTGTCGATATTTTCATTTAATATGTGTTCTTCTTTGCGTTCCCGTTTTTTCTTTCCTGCGGAATATAATATTGTTTCATTTCGGATTGACCTTTAATAACCTCCCAAAGCGTGTTAGGATTTGCATCTTTATTTATGCTGACTGTTTCTTGTAAAGATTTTCGTATTCGTTCTTGATATTCCTTATCTAAAATCACACTATTGTTTAATTTAAAATACCCTGGACCACGTGGTTGTTTTTCATTTTTAAGATTAAAATATACTATTGAATGATCGGAGCGTAAGCCTGCAGTAATTTTACATTTTGAAATAGCATTAACAATATTTGACGAAACTAAAAAGTAATCGAGTCTACAGAATATTGGAGGTTTATGGTTGGAGTGCCATGTATAATGTCGGGTAGTTGGATTTAAAAATCTCCATATATCATTAATGTCATATGCCGATATAATATTATTTATTTTTTCTCTACTTTTTTTATTACTGTTAACGCTACCATTTTTCTTATCGTTATCAACATCAATAACTGTGTTAAAATCTCCACCTATAATTAAAGTTTCATGATTATTTGTTAAAACGAATTCTTCAATCTTTGTCAGAAAATTTGTATTATCTGTGACTTTATTCGGGCCATACACATTAAGTAGTAATAATTCTCTATCATCTACATTTAATTTTAATGATTGCATTCTGCCGTTAATTATATTTTTATATTCCATTACATCATATGTAAAATTTGAGTTGATAAGAATGCCCACGCTAGTACTAGTTTTGCTACTTCCGCTGAAAAAAGCATCATTTCCCCACTCAAGTTTCCATTTGGCGAACGTGCTTTCATCGCAATGAAGTTCTTGCAAAAAACATACAGAGTATTTATTTTGTTTCAGCCACTCAAATATTTGTTTTCTTTTATTGTAATCCCCAAGTCCCTTTACATTAAAGGTACAGAACTTAATGTCCATTGTTTATATTATTTTAGTTTGGATAATAAAAAAGCATCGTACCATCGTGCAGTGCACAGAAAACAGTAAGGAAAAGTGATAGCGGAATAAAGAAATAAGAAAACTAAGAAAACTAGACAGTTAAGTAGAGTGAGTGGGAATTCCTGAAAAATCATTTATGATTTAAAGTAGTGGGCGCTCTGGCGCCGCCAAGATTTTGTACACGACTGATAGACAAGTATACGTCATAAGTCTTATAACAATGCACAGCGATATTCAATATATACCATTGCAATCAGTGAAGTTCAGACAAAACATCAAATTGACACTTTACCAATAACATAATGCTATATGCATAACGTTTTTCAGTATACAACGTATCGAGAAGCTAACTCACAACAAAACAAC
This sequence comes from Cyrtodaria siliqua, assembly GCA_037043455.1. Classification (NCBI taxonomy): domain Eukaryota; kingdom Metazoa; phylum Mollusca; class Bivalvia; order Adapedonta; family Hiatellidae; genus Cyrtodaria; species Cyrtodaria siliqua. The sequence goes on along the minus strand of JAWPHD010006680.1, from coordinate 15,710 downwards.
AAAAGAAACACACACACACAGATTGGGCATCGAAGAAGTTATACATGTATTTGTGTCGGTTTGATGGTTATAATCTTACAAATCACGTTATGCCATGCTGACAAACTGGATAATAACATATTTATTTAGAAACTGATAAAGCATGATTTTTCATCTTAAAAGTCTTGAAAAATATCAAAATGTTAATTTTTTTCATTAAATACTCTTACACTTTCGTGTATTTAGAACAGATTCATAATACTCAAATTAAATGTAACCTTTTGAGATAACTGCAAGACCTACTACATATAAAAAAAATTATGTTTTATTTTCACAAAATGCATGCTTATACGGTGTAGCCAGAAATATGCATATTGGTAAAAAACAAAACACGAAAGACAACAACAACCTAACAAAAAGGCAACAGACTTTTTTTTTGATTTACCGTTGATAACTTTTGCCATATATGTTTTTAAACATATGACTTATCATACAATGTGTCGTTCTAGTGAATGGATTATACTACAAGACAATATGCATGTGATACAACCGGAAACAGCAACACATATCTATATTCAAACACATTTAGATATGGAATATGATAAAAACCATTGTATTGTATTGCATATTTACTTTCGTTATGTGTCTAAATAGAAATCTAAGTATAACTATCACATATGGTCATAATGTGCTTGATTATGTTTTTATTTGCATGTTTGATGAAGATAACAATTTAACTTGATATAAAGAGAAACTGTATTTGTCCATTTGCTTGTGGGTGCTCGTATTCTTTTAACAAAAATTAAAAGGTCCATTTGTTTTTCTCTCTAACGAAACGAAATTTTAGAGAGATACAAGGATTTTCCTTACAATGAATTTGTATGAAACAGATAATAAAAACAATAAAACTCATGAGACTGCGCTACATCCATAGTTTTCCCTCTAACGAAACGAAATTTTAGTGAGATACACAGATTTTTTTTTTAACAGCGATTGTGTATGACAAATAAGAAAACTCATGAGAAAATGTTTATATTAATCATAATTACAAGCACGCCATTTCTATAAGTAAGCAGGATCAAAATATATATACATTTTCATCGCCAATTCATTTGGAGGCAACAGTTACACATATATACAGTGAGAAGAGTATGGTCACAGGTGTGAATAATTAAAATATTTTAACAGATAATATATACATAGTTTGCATTGGTAATCACAATAACTCTACGTAATTCCCATAATGGTAAATGCATTTATAATATATTTCTAAATATAAGAAGATAAGAACATTTTTTCCACGTAATTCATATAATGTTGAGTACAGTTATACTATGCATCTAATTTAAGGAAGTCATATACACATGTTTAAATAAAAGGCAGAAATAACACTATTACTTAAAAAGCACATCATTTGAATAATTGTAATTTTTCAAAACGCATGCATATCCAAATATTTCTTTGCTTAATTATCATGTTTATACATTATATTTTGCCTTTTACATATCCACCGAGCAATAGTACTTTTACCTGTACGATTTAAAAACATAAATGTCCCGTGCGGTATACTCTTGCATGCGTAAAATAGTATAGACAATGGTCATTCGTACAAAACCAATTTTCAATTATTAACAGACAGTGGGATAGTACTGTACATGGAGGTAGGTCATTCAATCACCATATGAGCTAAATACATACATATATACACCCATATACACATACATATATACATACATACACCTACATTTACTCACACATATATACATACATTTACATTCTCGCAATTTACACTAATTTGCAATTTCTTCTAGAAACCAGAACAAGGCAAACATTGTTGAGCTATTTATAGAAAGGTACAAATCAATACAAAAAACGAAAGAACAAAACAAACTGATGCATTTCACGATAAAATATATATGAAAATATATATTGTCATAACTGTGCATTTTCGGCGTTCACAGTGCCCCAGCAACACATAAACAAGCCTTAGTTTTCATCCTGTATAACTTGCGCATATAATCACTCTCACACAACACATAACTTCCGGCTAAAGGGTCTATAACGAACAACTATCAACTTTATGTTTTGGAAGTTTGAAAATCCCAACACACTTGTAATTATAATTATGTTATTAAAATATATATACTTTACCATGCATTACATTATGCTTTAATTATATATGTACAAAACAGCATGACAAAATATATATTCAATGGGTTGATCATTGATCGGCTACGTCGTGGTATGGCAAGCGTGTGCACGTGAATACTGATTTGGTCTGCTGTCCATTTCGTGGTGATTGAGTTTTATCGTGTTTGGCCAGTTGGATTGAGTTTAAAATATGTTATTTCTCGTATCACAATTGATCGATTTCACACCCGGTTCTATCGCATTATATACAATCTACACTGCTCGAAAAAAGTAAGGCATTTGGTAGCCAGTTCATCACCCGCGATATAAGTTTAAATAATTCATTTTGTTTTTGACCAAGGCAGGCTTAACCACTTCGAATAGTTACCGTAACGAACTTGTTCCACCGTGTCGTTTTTGTACTTAACAAACAATTTACCTTCAAAAGACCAACATCTTTGAATGTTCTCGCGGTCTTTTAGTCGTAGAGAAGACAGCACCTCCTGGTTTATGCGCGTCAGATCTTCATTGATAAACATGTTGGATCCCTTTAGGTGTTTTGCATTTCTCAACACATTTAATTTAACCTGTCTCTGCACAAATTTGACTATCACTGGGCGGTGTTTGTTCTTGTCAAACTTCCCCAATCGGTGTGCAATGTCAATGTCTCGTATTGTCAAGTTGAGTTTCAACTTGTTGTTGATAAGCGTGACAATGCCGTTCGATGTTTCGTCAGCGGTTTCTCCTTCCTTATCGTGTGACAAGCCTGAGATGCGGATGTTGTTGCGGCGTCCGTATTGTTCAAGGTCATTTAACTTTTCGTTTTTTTTCATTAATTTCTTTTTGCAACTGTTCCTTTAACTGTTCGTTCATGTTTTTTATATCTTCATTTTGACTTTTGCATGCTTCTATTTCCTTTTTTAACTTCTCATTTTCAACTGCTTTCTCGTGCATTTCTCCTTCAATTATTTCAACTCGTCTAACCACTGAACCTATAATTGTTTCTTTCATCTCTTCTAGTGTGTCGGTTAAAATGTCTCTTATGAATTTTTTGTCATCCTTGGTTAATATGTTACTTAGTTTTGTATTGATCTCATCTATTTTTTGTGATAATGTCTTGCTTTCTTCTGTTTCTCCCTCCATTGCTTTAAGTTTCTTATTTTTGCCTTTTCCCTTCTTTTTTGTTGCTTTCTTCTGCACTTTATCTTCAGCGTTTAATGACTTATCAAAGGTAGTATTTACACTTGAATCCAAGTCACTCAATGTTGAATTATCTGAACGTTGTCTTTTTTTTTTATTCATTGTATATACGTGTCATTTTTGTGTGACCATTATTTTGTTGAGCAGTATAGTTTTGAAAACCATTAAAGGGGAACGTAGATATGTACCGTTATCTGCTCACTTAACACTTATACTGTTTTGAAAGGTTATTGGTTTTTCACTGGCGGTTGTGCAATATAGCTTTTAAATGGCGGCGCCCCTCGCTTTACTTTTACATACCCATTGTTCACAAAGTTTGATTGTTACGATATGTAGACTTAATGTTTGGCTTCTGCAGTTTGATTAAGTTATAATCACAACTTTCAAAATGACATTAGATGAAAATATAATTCAAAACTTGCCTCATTACTCTAAATAAATCCAAAAATATCCTCCATTTGAAAAAAACACAAAATCTACCAAACCGGAAACGGATGCCTCATCTTTATTTCCTCCAATTGAATGAAGATTACAAATGTTTACATAATTGAATATTAAACACAATAAATACAAGGAATTAAAGCATAAATCAAAATTACACCGAGTATTGTTACTTTTAGTAATTGTTAAGGATAAAAATACTACCCAAAATTACTATAGTAGCCTAACTATATACACACTTTCCTGCAACTGTTTCACATAATATAGTTCGTTTACGACGCATACAAATGTTTAATGTATGTTGCATTTAGTACCATGTAATATGGATACGTTTCAGTTCGTAACACTCTGCTTAACTGTTCATCTATCGAGCCGAGCATATATATCGTTAATTGTTCATAGTCTGATGCATTTAATATATCGCGCAACGTCTTGCTGAATTTGTTTGCAAAATCGTCCCAATATTTCGTTCGTAATGTAACGACGTTCTGATTGTTATACTCTGTAAGCATATGTTTCAGTTCATCATTTGTTTGTTCGCCGCATTTTATACATAGTCTGGGTGTAAGTTGCTGACAGCAGAGCTTGGCAATGAATGTCATTAACTCCAACGTATTAGGTTTAATAAGGGCCACACGCCATACGTTAGCTGGGGTTAGGGATTGATGTAATCTTCTAAACCTCTTAAAGTCATCGCTTAACATCATTCGGGAGAGCCATTGTGCTTCTTCGTATTTATAAATAGAGGCACGGCACATGTTCTTCCAGCGGTCCTTTGATATAAATACACCAGTGACTAACTGTGTATATTCCATTTATTTACAAACTAAATTTTACTGCACTAATTAATTTGGAAATATTAAGTTTTCATACTTCCAGTATGTATAATGTGAAAAATATCTAATTACTGATGTCTCTTGTACACACTACGCGAGCTATGGATTAAACAATTAATGATTGTCGACGTCGGGTGTTTTGTGCAATAAAGCCGTTGTTGCATATCCAAAACCCGGGTAATTAAAGGATGCATCTAGTCAGGGCACTATATATCATTTTTGACCCAGATTTAGTTAATGCATGGGATTTGCACGTAGGAATTAACATAACTATTAAGTATTAAGCATCAATTTGTGTTTCTAATTAATATAAATGTTTGTTTCATTTTCTGCATCAATCAATTACTGTTAAACCAACGATCGTAGAAGAGAATTATCTAATTGTACTGTCCTTTTTTCATTGGTCAAACGCAAAAAATGGAAAAACTAAAAAAACGCGTTTGCAAACTCTGCGCATACGCACTACGCGCGTTTGGAAACGCCCGTTTCAGAGCGTTTGGAAACGGAAAAACTCTGAGCATGCGAACTTAAAGCGTTTGCAAACCCGTTTCGGTCGTTTTCCGTTTTAAAACGACAAACGAACGACAAACTGGTTTGAAACGGTAGATTAACGGTAAAACTCGGTAATAAAACGATTCCATAGCTGTACTAGAATGACAACAATGCTGCACTATGATCAAGTCTTAATTAGAAAAAGCGGAAGATTCTTGAAATGTGTAGGTATTTATTAAAATAACGAATCACATGTATGAATCATAATATATACTAGTTCGTAAGCATACGCTTAGGCTAACTATTTCAAAGTCCCAGTCTAAGAAAACAAATAAAGGAAAGGATATTATATATATTTATTGAGATGTATACAAGTTTGACTCTGCGAATGTTAAAACGGGGATTTTGGAGAGAAATGAAGCCCTTCCATTCCTCAATGCTGGTGTTCAAATGCTGAGAATACTGAATTTTGACGGGCAAATGTAGCCGAAATATACCTTTGCACATTATTCCACATTGGGCACACATATTTTGTACTGTAGTGGAAAACTGTGTCCTCCAGTGGATAATTGTGTCCTCCAGTAGATGATTGTGTCCTCCAGTGTATGATTGTGTCCTCCAGTGTATGACTGTGTCCTCCAGTGGATGATTGTGTCCTCCAGTGGATAATTGTGTCCTCCAGTGTATGACTGTGTCCTCCAGTGAATGACTGTGTCCTCCAGTGGATGATTGTGTCCTCCAGTGGATTACTGTGTCCTCCAGTGGATGATTGTGTCCTCCAGTGGATGATTGTGTCCTCCAGTGTATGATTGTGTCCTCCAGTGTATGATTTCTGTCCTCCAGTGGATGATTGTGTCCTCCAGTGTATGACTGTGTCCTCAGTGTATGACTGTGTCCTCCAGTGGATGACTGTGTCCTCCAGTGGATGATTGTGTCTCTTTCTGTGGATTACTGATCGGAGCATGTGTCAGAAATGTGTCGTTTATTGTGCCTCCTGAAATTACTCCTATCCTTTGTTTTTCGGATAGTTCAAGCTTTTCACAAAGCACGACGTAATAGAATGGTGTGTGTGGAAGGGGAGTGGTGGTGGTGGGGGAATGGGGAATGGGGGGAGTAGATGAACTAATATACTAGTATATTATGCATAACCTAGAATATAAATCACATATAAAGGAAAGGCACTTTATTGGGGAGTGGGGGATGAGAGGTGGCGTAACATACGTATTACTATTATATAACCTAGTATATACATTAAAGGAAACATGTCGTATTGTTTACCTTATGTATTGTCTAACTTATCCTATTACAATAGGAGTAAATGGAACTAACAATAATCATTTGGTATTAGACCTTTGACTACTGACGCACATGCAAACGACATATACGGATATATTTAAATGCAATATGCCGTACACACTTGTGGCAATACGCCGTACACATATTCAGTGACAGCAAGCAATATTCCGTACATCGGCCTTTTAAAATAAAAGTGATTCTGAAGAATTTAGACAAATAAAACACCAAACAACTGGTAAAATGTTATATTTTGGCAGCAAATGTCGCTGTGTGAACAGAATAGAGATGTATATGTCGTGATGTAAGAGAACTTGCAATTAAAAGACTATTCAGCGTCAAAAATTAAAGTATCACCGTCATGTTTGTTCACTCTGGAAATTAACCAAGACTGTATTTTCTAATAATTAGCCGGTTTACGAATAGACAAAATACGTGAAAAAGTCTTCCTGTACCTTTTCAGTTGTAGCAATGACGTGTAATTGTCAAAAAATAGATTTTCTCTCGTTGACATTCATCTTCCTGATTTTGAATATTTTCACCAATTCAGTGGTAGCAATATCCGGTGTACGATTACACACGGTGATAGCTCGACTTGTAAGTGAGGAAGTGTCGATTCTTGCGGATGACGGGAAGTGTACAGTATTGGTTCTACCCAGGAAAAGTGGGTGGTCTGCCTCCACCACAAAAACATCGACTGTCATATATAACCTTACATGTGTTGAGAATGACGAAAAACACCAAACAAACTAATGAAAAATGTCTTGCATACCATTCACCTGGACATATCAACTTGCATACTTAGAATGCTAACCTATCGTCAGTGGAGTGCGTAGTCCAGTGGTAGAATGTCGTGCTTCAGGCTCAGCGATGACAACACTTTCACTATATTTTCAAAAAAGCACACCAATAGAAAGACTATGTTTTCACAAAAGGTATGCAGCTTAAATCATCAAAATCGAAATATAAATAAAAACGTTATAACTATTTAAACACCAGCTTTCAATAAAGTGTATCTGTCACATTTTGTGTATCAATTCAGCCAGAAGCATTCCATGTTCGACTGGTTCCCGCGTAAAAATCGCGAACCAGCCTGTACAATTCTGCCTGCAGAGGCCCACAAGATAACTTGTTTGCACAGCCTGACACACAAAAGCGTTCCACTCTATGACTTGGAAAATAATTGCATAACATAAAAGAAGGCCTAATAGAGGTACCTGAACCTTCGTTGACCTTCCTTCACGTTTACATCATTGTTTTTACCTATGTTGAAAATTGCTATTTTTCAATGAGCTGAAATCCTCGAATACCCCAAATCACACATCGAATTATAGTTTCATATTACATCAGTTTTAACCTTGACACTCATGGCCATAACATGGAAAACTGTCTTCTAATTGGTCTAAAATAAAATATGCAAGTGGGCCACCATGATACAGTGAAACAAAAAATGGGGGCGCGCACTTGGTGAATTCATAGTGATCGACCAAATTGGAGTCTGATATTTGGCTTTTTAAGTGAACTGAAAATTCTATTCTTGGTAGATATTACAAAAATGATGTTTAATCTTTATCGTTTGAATATTTAAAAATAAAATGGCACTTATTTAATACCAAATTAGGGTCTATATTGTCATCGCTAGAACTTGAAGTTCAGCTCGAGAGGCCGTGGTCATGTCATTTATCATTGCGCAAGGTAATTAATCCACATAACTTAGTACTGGTTCTACCCAAGAAGCCATGGAGAGTGATTAAATATAAGTTGCCAGAACTTCCTTAGCAATCGATGTAAAAGAAATATGTTTACATCAAACCTGTCATATTCTTTACACCGGTTTGCAACTTCCTCTAGTTTTCACCTATAAAAGCTTTACCTCATTTATGTTTTTTTCGAAACATGTCTCATTTATATCGCGTTTTTTGGTATTTTTGAAAAAGTGCAGTGTCAAAATGTAATACATTGATAATTTAAAAACAAAGGAAATCTTATATTAGACCTATTGTTTGGGGCACTTGTTTCAGCCAAAGGTTTTTTCGACTTTTACGATAAAATTAATCTACTACCTAAATAAGTTGTATATCAGTGAAACATCAGTGACTTTTTTTGTGGTAAATAAAAATACCTTACCTTAGACAGTAAGAAAGAACTAACAATTGTAGCATGATTTTCTTTTAATAACATCTTTGTTTGATGTTCACACAAAATTTTATCGAAATATACCGAATAATAGGTGTGAACACGAAATTCACAAAACTTAACAAATGTAAAGGTAAGACAATAGAACAGATTCAAAACCTCGCTAATATCTCATGTGTCCAGCGTTACACTGAATACACGCAAGAATGCGACGTCGCATGCTTCTGATGTAACGACTGACGAATTCTGGAGGTAATGTGTTCCATTCGCGGACAAGTGCTGCTGCAAGGTCCTAAACATTTGGACGACGTCCCAAATTTGCTCGATACTTCGTCAGTCGTTACGTCAGAAGCCTGCGACATCGCATGTTTTAGTGTATTCGGTGTAACGGTGGACACATGAGATATAAGCGGGGTTTTGAAAAAAAATCTGTGTATTTGAATGGGCTTAGCTTCTAAATTTGTGCCGTTGTCGCCAATCTTTACATTTGTTAAGTTTGTTAATTTTGTTTTCACACATATGTTTTTAAAGTTTGCTTTATTTTTTAAGCATTCGGTATATTTCAATGAAATCTTGTGTGACCATCAAACAAAGATGTTATTAAAAGAAAATCATGCTACAATTGTTAATTCTTTCTTACAGTCTCACATTTTGCAGGAAAACAAAGTGGATACATTTCATTTTTGCTGAGTATAGTAAAAGTATCAGCATAATCAAGCTTAAGCTATACATTATACAGGAACTTTGATAATGATACGAACACACATTACTTACTCAGGGATGAAGTAGTTGATGTACGACATCCACTCTAAAACTGTATAGGTCTCACAGCACAGTACACTTTTACTATGTTGGCCTATATGAATAAAGCTTACTGGGCCATTTTGAACCTAAAGTTTCCAAGCTAAAATTCACTTATTTATGAAACACAGTCATTTGCCCACACAGAAATGTACAAAATATGGTACGTTGATCAGGTTTTTTTTTTAATTGGAGTGGTGAAATCCTTTGCACTACTTCTGTCAATTCCATGTTATATCGAAACTGTCAATTAATCGCAATGAACCGTGTTGCGTGCACTTTTTACATAGTTGAATTCATCTCAAATAACAGTCAATCAATCAATCTGTCATCAATCAGTCATCAATCAGTCATCAATCAATCAGTCAGTCATCAATCAGTCAGTCAGTCAGTAGGCAGTTAGGCAGTCAGTCAGTCAGTCAGTCAGTCAGTCAGTCAGTCACAAAACTTTAGCATTTATTATTGCTTTTGCCTTCTTGTTTGTCTGTATGCGTGTTTGTTTCTGTGTTTTGTGGTTGACTGTCCTCCTTGAATGCTACTTTCCCTGTACGATCTTTTTATATATTTTTTTATCCAAATGACAAACACTGTTAAACTGCTTGCGACCGATTGCGATGTTTCTCCAGACGACACTGTACACCATCGCAAACCATTCGTATCAGAGCGAAAAAGTTTGCAGCATAAAATTATACATACTGCAGCACAACACTATACATGCCAAAAATAAATTCAGTACAGATCTGCGAAAAAAATATATCAAGGCGACACAGGCTATCTTTTCCGTGAATAATGACAGAACCAGAATTTAATGTTTTATTATGACGCGATTGAATTTCGATGAAAACATGAAATTCGCGTACTTTTGTTTTAAACATATATTAGCACAGTTTTATTTCTTAGTGCAAAATAAAATTTATAATCAGAATTTAGAACCGAAAATAATTATTTCTCCATTTTTTAACTTACGTAAAAAGAGACGATAAAGAATGTAACGGTACATTACAATTTTGTCTGTATTTTTTTCCCCTATAAATAAACAGACATACAATATATTTGATGTTTTTTATTTGATATGACGCGAAATTTGTATGAAATGCGCCTGAAAACTATTACGAGAGAACAAATTGCTTGCGTATTAACTAATGGAATACAAGAAATAAGATGAATACGCTAAAAGCTGGAACACCTCATTCAGCAAACACCAAGCCCAAAACAATTTCATGTCTCGACAAATGTGCAACTGCGAACGACAAATCTTCCGGAAAGGCGCAGCGGTTCGAAAAAGGTTGTCAGACAACTTTAAAGCAAACAAAGAAGAGCGACTAAGTTAATAAACATACTTGATGAACATTCTCGACTAATAAAACACACTGCACCGCGGTTTTGAAATTTGTTGCACTGCATAGGTGGGTGGGGTATGTTTCTAATATTGTCAAAAGCTGAAATAAACAATTTGCTATACAAACACATACCTAGTAGAGGTCATATGAAGCTGCTTTCCATGCTATGAACACGTCCTTGGAATAGTGTCGGTACATTGTATCCATTTGAAACCGACCGAGACGAGAACTAAACTTCCAAGTTCCAGAAACAATTTATCGACTCACAAGCACACTCTGTTTTTGGCAAATCCAATCGAATATCCATGTTTCGCGGAATAGTTGACACTGCATGTATGCACTGACATATACGCTCAAAGATGTATAGTGGTTCATCAGGATGTTTCATTGCCTGGAAACCATATCGACATTACGGAAGTGATTTGAGAAGTTCACTATGAACAGTATATACAAAATAATCAATGTTGACCAATGTATGGTCCATTTTCATGTGCAAAATATCACTAATTGATGCCAAAATCCAATTTTAGTACATTGCATTTAAAGCTAAAAAGTCCAATTCAACTTTTTCACACAGTTGAAAACATCAAACTCAGAAATATTGATCTATGTCAGTGCAGGCTGGTAATCCAAGCGTCTAGGTGATTGATCGTTCAAGGTCTCACAACACAGTACACTTTTACTATGTTGGCCTATATGAATAAAGTTTACTGGGCCATTTCGAACCTAAAGTTTCTAAGCTAAAATTCACTTATTTATGAAACACAGTCATTTGCCCACACAAAAATGTACAAAATATGGTACGTTGACCAGGTTTTTTTTTTAATTGGAGTGGTTTTGGGCTTTGCACTATTTTGGGCTTTTACTCCAGAGTTTGTACCAGAATTCCTACACTGCTTCAACCCCCATAAAACTGTCATATTCTGGTGCCAGTGTCGTCTAATAGCTGCACATCCAATTTCAGACTCTGTTCATCTCACCTGCAACAGCAATACATATATCTGTCAGCAATTATTAAAAATACTTAAAACCGAACAACACACTACTACTTTTTATGGCGCAAGTTTTACCCTACCGTGGCTTTCAAGGGAGATAACTGTGTAGTGAGACCTATATAAGACAGAAATGATCACTTTTAGCCTATCTACATTTATTTATGAGATATAGTGAAAAAAGTGCCATTGACCTGGCGCACGTGACTAAGGATTTTCCATCGACAGTTCATACGATTCATGAGCAGCCAAAAACACGCCAGTCACGTTATATATTCGGATGCTTGGTGTAAAGATCAGATGAAAAATGAAGTATTTAATGAAGTAATACAAGTAATATTTATAGCATGATTTTTCGAGTATATGCGATTTATACTGCTTCTCGAGAGCCGCAGGTCCGAGAGTGCAGTATAAATCGCATATACTCAAAAAATCATGCTATACATGTTTTGTACCAGAGCCATTATCCATCTACGCATGTGCAAGAAGTTCATTATCACCCGACATGAGCATGACCCATGTTTTGATTATTGCAGCCAATAGCCTTTGTATATTGGGCGAATACAAGGAGTGCTGTTTTGGTAATGGTGTAGTCGTTTTGATTGTCAGGTTGTGTTGTACATTACAACTGTGCGCGCGTAAAATTGTGTAAACCATGGTATAACTGCCGAATCTATTATTTATAGCACGGCTGAAATATTCCGGCATTTATAGCACTTCAGGTTTATGAAAAATATTTCGAAAGCAAGAACAAAGGAAAACCATTAGAGCTATGGTACAAAACTACTCTATTTACACGCGCATAGTTGTTGTTAGTTTACACACAACCTGTCAACCAAAATGTCAATTACCGGCAATGGCTAAGGTACAAAACATTTATAGCATTCTTTTCTCGTATGCGATTTATACAGGACTCTCGGGCCGGCGGTCCTCGAGAAGCAGTATAAAGAAGGATAAAAATATCGGACAGGGAAAGCAGCATTCAAGGACGACAGTCAACCACAAAACACAAAAACAAACACGCAAACAGACAAACGAAACGGCAAAAGTAATAAAAAATGCAAACGACATCACAAACATAAAAGGGTTGACAATAGGGCTACCGCCTTGGAACGGTCAGTGGCAAAGTAGGCCACTGGGGGTTTAAACCAGTTCTAGGATGCACCAAACCTCACACTTACCCTACTGCCATCCCATTAAAACAGGACAGTGTAAATAAAGAAATCCGCGCCATGATCTAATCTCTAACCAACAAGGCAGCATCAATAGGCAATATAAGTAAAACACAAATATGCTCGTGTAAATATAATACAAAAACCAAACAAACAGTAGCCTAGAAAGCCACAATGAAGATACTCAATGACTTGGCAGAAGCCAGAGCAGTAAGAGAATACACCATTAATCGCATATACTGGAAAAAGTATGCTATAAAGATTAATTAAAATCTCAAGGGTCATAACTGGCGTTACTAATCCAATCTAGCTGGTTTTCGAACATGTCCGAACTTGCAGAGATCGTGGTATATCACATAAAAAAACGAAGGCCATATCGTCCCAACAAGGCAACATTTAACAGGCAACGGACAACTCGCCATCCATAATACTAGAACGACAACAATGCTGCACTATGATCAAGTCTTCCTTGGTTTTACAACGCACTGCATGTTTAGTGATTGACCCCTCTACAGTCAGTCATTACGCTTCACTTTTCACGTGAGCGATGACTGGACTACCTCTTGGGACTCTATGATTGTACCTACTGAAACCCCAACTAAGGAAGGTGGGTGCATGAGCTTTCGTCCCTCGGGTTTTCTGGTCGTACCCTAGATTGGTCTTCTCTTTAGCTGCAACTACTATGGTTGTTCAATACGATTCTGGATACATCCTGAGATGTTTATTATTTTGTATGTATATCTTTAGTTGGTTTCTCTGTATGTGGACTTTATTGTTAGAGATTTCCTTTTAATGGGATTTAGTCTCACTGTCTTGTCTATGTGGGCGCTGAAGGCAGGATAATAGCGAGGAGTGTGCGCATATAAAATCGATTCAAGCTAACCAGTAGGTCTTATTGCCTACTGACCGTTCCAAGTCGGTAACCCTGTCTTCACCACCCTTTCTGTTGTTTTTTGTCTCTTTCATTGTAGTTTCAAGTCCTTGTTTGCAGTACAGTGCGGACCTACGATGCCATTCGTTCGGACGCTGTGGTTTCTATAGGACCCTATATATCATTTTTTAATTAGAAAAAGCGGAAGATACTTGAAATGTGTAGGTATTTATTAGAATAACGAATCACATATATGAATCATAATATATACTCGTTCGTAAGCATACGCTTAGGCTAACTATTTCAAAGTCCCAGTCTAAGATAACAAATAAAGGAAAGGATATTATATATATTTATTGAGATGTATACAAGTTTGACTCTGCGAATGTTAAACGGGGATTTTGGAGAGAAAAGAAGCCCTCCCATTCCTCAATGCTGGTGTTCATATGCTGAGAATACTGAATTTTGACGGGCAAATGTAGCCGAAATATACCTTTGCACATTATTCCACATTGGGCACACATATTTTGTACTTTAGTGGAAAACTGTGTCCTCCAGTGGATGATTGTGTCCTCCAGTGTATGATTGTGTCCTCCAGTGTATGATTGTGTCCTCCAGTGTATGATTGTGTCCTCCAGTGGATGATTGTGTCCTCCAGTGTATGACTGTTTCCTCCAGTGAATGACTGTGTCCTCCAGTGGATGATTGTGTCCTCCAGTGGATGAATGTGTCCTCCAGTGGATGACTGTGTCCTCCAGTGGATGATTGTGTCCTCCAGTGTATGATTGTATTCTCCAGTGTATGATTGTGTCCTCCAGTGGATGATTGTGTCCTCCAGTGGATGATTGTGTCCTCCAGTGTATGACTGTGTCCTCAGTGTATGACTGTGTCCTCCAGTGGATGATTGTGTCCTCCAGTGGATGACTGTGTCCTCCAGTGGATGACTGTATCCGACTGTGTCCTCCAGTGGATGATTGTGTCCTCCAGTGGATGATTGTGTCCTCCAGTGGATGATTGTGTCTCTTTCTGTGGATTACTGATCGGAGCATGTGTCAGAAATGTGTCGTTTATTGTGCCTTCTGAAATTACTCCTATCCTTTGTTTTTCGGATAGTTCAGGCTTTTCACAAAGCACGACGTAATAGAATGGTGTGTGTGGATGGGGAGTGGTGGTGGTGGTGGAATGGGGGGGAGGGGATGAACGTAAAATACTAGTATATTATGCATAACTTAGAATATAAATCACATATAAAGGAAAGGCACTTTATTGGGGAGTGGGGGATGAGAGGTGGCGTTACATACTTATTACTAGTATATAACCTAGTATATACATTAAAGGAAACATGTCGTATTGTTTACCTTATGTATTGTCTAACTTATCCTATTACAATAGGAGTAAATGGAACTAACAATAATCATTTGGTATTAGACCTTTGACTACTGACGCACATGCAAACGACATATACGGATATATTTAAATGCAATATGCCGTACACACTTGTGGCAATACGCCGTACACATATTCAGTGACAGCAAGCAATATTCCGTACATCGGTCTTTTAAAATAAAAGTGATTCTGAAGAATTTAGACAAACAAAACACCAAACAACTGGTAAAATGTTATATTTTGGCAGCAAATGTCGCTCTGTGTACAGAATAGAGATGTATATGTCGTGATGTAAGAGAACTTGCAATTAAAAGACTATTCAGCGTCAAAAATTAAAGTACCACCGTCATATTTGTTCACTCTGGAAATTAACCAAGACTGTATTTTCTAATAATTAGCCGGTTTACGAATAGACAAAATACGTGAAAAAGTCTTACTGTACCTTTTCAGTTGTAGCAATGACGTGTATTCGTTAAAAAATCGATTTTCTCTCGTTGACATTCATCTTCCTGATTTTGAATATTTTCACCAATTCAGTGGTAGCAATATCCGGTGTACGATTACACACGGTGATAGCTCGACTTGTAAGTGAGGAAGTGTCGATTCTTGCGGATGACGGGAAGTGTACAGTATTGGTTCTA